>NW_004624758.1:25334195-25455657 GCF_000247695.1 Heterocephalus glaber
TTTTTTTTTTTTTGGTGCCGGGGATCAAACTCAGGTCCTTGTGCTTGTGCACCAGGCAGCGAAACCACTGAGCTAAATCCTCGGCCCCAGGAGAGGATCTTAAATTGCAAATGACTGAGATCATGAAAGTGGCCTCATTGGGCTTGCTGGGTTGGTGTATCAGTCACTTTCTCATCACTGGAACAAAATACCTGATGCCTACAACTTAAAGGAGAGGTTTATTTTGGCTCACAGTTTTAGTGGGCTCAGTCCATGGTTGGTTTCCTTCAAGGTAGAATGGCATGGTGGAAGTAAGCTGATCACCCATTGCAGCTAGGAAGCAGAAGGGTGGAGCTGGGGACAGGAATACACCCTTCCAGGTCATGCTCCCAGCGACCCACCTTTCATCAGGCCCTAGGAGCACATTTAGCTATGAGCTCATCAGTGGGTGAGTCTAGCGTCTCTATCATCCAGTCATCTTCCCAAGTCCTTCCTATCTTTTTACCATCTGAGGCTCTGGGGGCCGTGTCGTTAAGATCTCAATCGCAACAGTTGGCCTGATGAGTCTACCTGAACTACATAGCAAGATCCTGTCTCACAAACAGCACAACACAGTGGGGAAAGCCACTTTAGGGTAAACTGCTTCTGTGTGTAACATGGGGCAGAGTGCTCCTGCATTGGGGCCCACTGTGCTGAGTGCTCGCCCTTGCGTGCCCCCACACATGTTCTTGCATGAAACCTGCAAAGTCACCAGTGGTGACAGGCTCTCTCTTGCTGACCTGATTCAGATCATGAGGGAACTGAAGCCTGGCGAGGCTGGGGGTCGAGCCAAGATCAGTTGATGAGGTCCAGAGCTACTGCCTGAGCTCGGGCTGCCGTAACAAGGCACCACAGGGACCGGGATTTAGCTCAGTGGTTCCACCACCAGCCTTGAAAGTACAAGGACCCAAGTTTGATCCCACGTACCAAAAAACCCACAAGGCACCACGGACTGGGGCACTGTGCACTTAATTCTCACAGCTCTGGAAAATGGATGTCCCTGAGCCCCAAGGCAGTTATCTGAAGAGGCCCGCTTCCAGGCTTGCCCAGGGCACCTGCTCACTGGGACTGCACATGGGGGAGGGGAGGGCACTGATGTCTTTCTTCTTGTTCGATTGAACCAGCCTTCACACTGAGCTACATCCCTAGCCTTTGTCTTTTTTGAGACAGGGTCTAAGTTGCCCAGGTTAGGTTTAAACTAGAGATCGTCCTGCCTCAGCCTCCCAGAGGGATGTCACAACAGCTGGCTTTTTGCCTGGGGACTTAGCTCAGTGGTGCTGCCACCTGCTTCGCAAGCACAAGGTCCTGAGTTCGATTCCTGGTACCAAAAAAAAAATATGATGTGACAGCTGGCTTTCTTGTAAAGACAATAATCTCATGGTGGGCTCATCATATAACACCATTTTTACCTCATCACCTTCCAAAGCCTCTGTCTCCAAATGCCATCACACAGTGGGCTACGGTTTTAACATACTAGTGTGGCAGGGTCACACTTCTCAGCCATTATGGCATAGCCTCTCCCTGGGGCAGCACAGCTGCACAAGCATTACTGAGTCCTGGCTCCCGTCTGTCTGCCACATGTTGCAGAATTCCTTCAAGGTAGCCAAGTTCCCTGTGTTCCGTCAGCGCCAGCAATGTGATGCAAGACAGCATCATGAGCACTGCGCCTCACGGAGGGAGCGCAGGATAGAATAAGTCTGAGAAGTGCCGTTTGCTCACTCACCTGCCAGGAGCTTCATGGAGCTCATAAAGGTACCAAGAGATCCTCACGGCAAAGCGAGCTTGTTCTTTGATCTGCCTGGTGTTTCCTAAGCCCAGTTCTACTACAAAACCTCTGTCCTCTATCGTGCCTCGAGCACAGGGTGGTCATGCCATCTTGATCCATGGGCCGCAAACTTCTCACCTCTCTGGTCCCCGTGGGCCAAGGCCTCTCTTCTTTTCAGCCTTGTCTGTGACTAGAACCAACAACTGTCCCTACTTGATCTAAATCCCTTTCTCTTCCTCATATCAGAAACCCTTACAGATTTCCTCATATCTTTACACATTTTAAACTGTGGTACCTTAGAAAAAGTGCCAGTTCAGGCGGGGTGTGGTGGCACACGCCTGTAATCCCAGCACCCTGGGAGCCTGAGGTGGCCAAGCACAAGGTTGAACACAGTCTGTGCAATTTAGCGAGGAATAAAAAATAAAAAAGGGCTGGGGTGTAAGTGTGAAGTCTTGGCTTCAATCCCTGTAACCATGTGCGCCCACACACACAAGTGCCAGTTCAGGCTGGGGGTGTACCTCAGTACTTTCTAGTATGCATCACGCGCGCACACACACACACGCACACACATGCCCACACCAGTTCCTTCGGTCTTAGGCTATGTTTAAGGCAGGGTTACCATGAGAAAATTTAAATGCACTGGGCAACTTAAACACAGACATTTGGTCTCTCAGTCTGGAAACTGGAGGCCCAAGATCAAGGTGTAGGGAGAGTTGGGGGCAGGTAGGAAAAGTGAAAGGGCCTCAGTGAGGTTTCCAGCAAATAAAGAGTTAAACCTCCGCTAGAGAGAGTAGCTAAGAAAACAAAGTGAGGGCGGGTAAGCAGTGCTCACTCCTCTGAGCCCTGGCTCCATTCCCTCCTCCCTCTACCTCCAATTAAACACACAAAGAAACAAGTGGGGAGGGGGCTTGATTCTTTAAAAAACTCAGTATATAAAATATACACTAAGACCTAGACACACATCCACACATAAGTACATACGTATTTTGTTATTTTCTCACCATATTAATACACTAAAATGTACATGTATCTCTTTTTGCTAACCTGTCCTTGAATGTGGGGCTCTGCTGTAAATCTCACAAGATAAGGCCCTGACAGCACAAAGGAACCACAGAAGCGCTCGTCCAAAAATGTAGACGGATGGGAAATGGTCAAATCAGGGGTCTCAGAGCCCAAAATAGCCAATCAACTTACAGCAACTCCCAGGGAGGAGAGTCCCTTTCCTGCCATGTAATAGAAGAGGCTAAGAACGAAGACCCTGGGTTCTGGCTCCAGACTCCTACCTTACCTGACAAGGTAGCTATCTATCTCATTTCTCTCCCTTTTTCCAATAAAGTCATTTGTTTTTCCTTCTGAACTTTTATCTCTTAATTCTTCTGATGTAGGGCTTTTTTTTTTAACATTTTTTTTTTTGGTACCTGGAATCGAACTTGGGTCCTTGCACTTGACGAGTCAGATGGCAGAACCACTGAGCTAAATCCCCAGCCCTGATATAGGGTTTTTTTAACAAACCCTAGATAAAAATCCACTCTCAGAAGACAGTAACAAAGGAGTTGCAGGTGTGGTTTCTCCTCAGCTGGTCCTCACATCAACACCTCTGAACACGCACACTCTGGTGTCTTCTCATAGGCACAGCGTTCCTGTTGGATGGGGCAAACCCCTCCCGACTTCATTTAACTTCCTCTCTTCAAAGGCCCTGCTTCCAAATACAGGGCTTCCCTGTATGGATTTTAGGGAGACACATTCAGCCCATGACAGGCTATAGAGAAGTTTTATGAAAATCTTCAACTTCTCAGATGTCATCTCCTCCCCTATTTTTTTTTTTAGACTTACATCAGTTTGCAAAGTCCCACTTCTGGACCAGATGATATGAAAATATTGAATAATAGCTTGTACAGATTATGTGTTTCTACCAGTGTTCACACACACATACACATAAAACATGTAATGTGTAAAAACATGCTGCTATTCAAATGCATCTTTCTGACCTTTGCAAGAGAACGGCAGGCACAAGCTGAGGCAAGGCTTGCAGCGGGTCAGCCAGGCCCAGGAGAGTGAGGGTAGAGCAGCAGCCTGTGTGTAATGCTTTGGAAGGAAAACAGAGGCCAAGAAATGATGGGACCCAGCACAGCAGTGGAATGGAAAGAGCATCACAGCAAGGCTATCAGCCACTGATGCCTGGAACTCCCAGGAGGACAGATTCACTTTGGCTTGCGTTTCAGAGGATTCAGTCCATGGTCAGCTGGCTCCAAGGCAGAAACAGCATGGCAGAGGAGAGCTGCTCAATCCATGGCAGCCAGGAAACAGGACAAGAATATACCCTTCCAGACCATTTCCGAAGTGCCCTGCCTCCAAACAGGCCCTCCCTCCCTAACAGCATATTCAGCCAGGAACTCATCCTTGGATGAAACCACTGATGAGTATAGCGCATCCACTATCCAATCATTTCTGTATTTGTGAGACTTCTGGGGACATTTTAGATCTGGAACATAACAGAGAGTCTCCACTCCCTCAACGTCACTGCCTGGATGTGGGGTCTGGAGGTGAGCAAGCAAGAGCTGAACTGGGCCGAGGCCAGCACATGAGGCCAGAGGTGGTCCCCCCAGGCACAGGGGGGAAATCAGAAGGGACAAGAGCAAGAGCTCAGTGATCAGTGCTGGCCTTAGGCACTTTGAGCTTCACGTGCTGCAAGGCCCTTGAGCTGTGGGGACAAGCGAATCAGGAAGTGGGCCTGGGTCCCACAGGTACAGGCTGGGCTCAGAACCACAGGTGACAGCTGACCTCACGGCAGTGATGGGAGCCAGATGAGGGGAACAAGGATGGTCGTGTACCTGGAGAAAAGAGGAGGCACAGTGGAACCTTAGTGAATGGTGCTGCGATGGAGATGGGCTGAGAGGCCCGTGGGATTTGGCAGCAGCTGACATTCTCGTGCTCAGGGGAGGCCTTGCGCAGAGTGTGGCAGAGCTGGTCCAACCGGGCAAGGGAGGTGCTGGGGTGGCCTGCTTTTCAGGGAGTCTGCAGCAAGGGAATGAGAACGAGGTCAAGGAGGAGGTTTTTTATGTTGTTTTGTTTTTTGGTACCGAGGATAGAACTCGGGACCTTTCCCTTGCAGGGCAGGCGGTGGAACCACTGAGCTAAACCTCCGGACCCGAAGAGTTATTTTTTTAAAGAATGTGAAGTAGGAGAGAAGAAATAGATTAAAAAAAAAAAAAAAAAGACAACAAAAATCGTATCTTAAAACTGTACTTTTAGAAAGAAAGACTATACCTTCAGGGACACAGGTGAAGTGACCGGAAGTGATACATATTGATCCCTTCGGCTATTTTCGGCTTCTTTTCTTCCAGACCCCAAGTTCCTCAAGACCAAGTCATGAATTGACTTTAAAAAAAAGCGCAGGAACCTGATCCAAACATACGGGATCAAAGAGTTCAGAGAGTACTCATTTCAAAAACGGCCCGTACCTGTAAGATGGGCCGCTGCCCTTCGGGTGAGGCGCGGCCACCTTTTCCTGGGGCGCGAGAGCAGCAACTCAGTCCCAGCCCCAGGAAAGCGAGCGGCCCGAACTCGGGCCCCGTCGGGGACGGCGGGTCCGAGGCGAAGACCCGGAGACGCCGCCGCGAACGGAGGATGGCCGCGCTTACTTGGGCGCTGTTATCACCCGCGGAGTTAGGGAACTGGGGCGGCACTCGGGGCTGCCGGGCGGGGGCTCGGAGGCGACGAGGCCGGGCAGGGTTTACGGGGTAGACCGGAGCCGGCTTCTGGCCCGGCGGCTCTGGGAAGCTACGCAGGCAGGCCGGACCAGACAGCACCGGGCCAGGAAGTACCGCTGTCGGCCTCTCCCGCCCGTGCCCCGCCCACTCGCGCTCTCGCGTTCTCGCGGCCCTGCCCCCCCCCTCAAGCCCAGACACAAAGGCCCCCAGGAGACCACCAATCCAGCTTGCCAACCTCTTTCTAGCCCTCCAATGAGTTTCTAGGGTGTGGTCATCACGCCAGACACTCTCGCTGCCGATTGGCCGGCGTCTTCCTGGTGCGAGCGGTTCTGGCCAATCAACGCCTGTCAGTCCACGGCGCGAGCCAGAGGTAAAGGCGAGAGCGCCGGCAGGCCGTTGGGGAGGGCGGAAAGTGGGCGGGGCGCCGCCGAGCCGAGCCCGCCCTCCCGCTCGCCCCGCCCACTGGCCCATCTCCCCGGCGTCTCCTCCCGGCGGGCTTCCCCGATAGCTGCCGGAGATCCGGGAGCGAGCACCGAGGCCGCCGCCGCCGCAGCCGCCGCCCGGCAGGATGGAGTTCGTGAAGTGCCTGGGCCATCCCGAGGAGTTCTACAATCTGCTGCGCTTCCGGATCGGGGGCCGGTGGAAAGTGATGCCCAGGATGGACCAGGTAGGCCGAGCATCTCTGCATCCCGGCGGCGGGAGGCTGCGCGGCCGGGCGCTCACGCCGGGGACTGCGGCCCCCCGACGGCCCCCGTCTCCGGTCTGCCATGGTGTCTGCCCGACCCCGCGCGGCTTCCCCTTCTTTGCGGCGCCGGCGTCTGTGCTGCCTGCGCAGCCTCCCAGCCCGGGCGCGCCGGGTCGGTCCTCGGGGCCGGTGTCATCCGGGGCCTTTCCAGAGTGAAATCCCCCCGTTTCCCGCACCTGTTCGGGGCGCCCCCGCCTCCCTGCGCGCGGCGATGGCACCTCAGGCTTGCCCCGGGGCCTGGCGCTGCTCCAGGCCGGCGCGTGGCTTGGTTTACTTTTCATCCGCCTGGTACTTGTAGCCTTCATGAAACGAGCGCTTCTGAAGATGTGCATTCCGGCAAAGAAAGCATCAATTTTTGCAGCAATAGACGGACGCCTTTGGTCCGATCAGTGCATTACATGCAAACCCCCTCCCCATTGAAATGCGGCAGTCAGATAATGTACTTTAAATGTATTCTTAGTTACTTTTCTTTATTAAAACCCTATGATTTTCACCAGAAAAAAATGTGTTTCCTCTTTTCTCCTAACTCAGCAGCCTTCCCACCTTTCAAGGTCCTGTTCGTGACAGCGCCACCTCTGTTGGTAGCGGACACCTGTTCCCTTGCCAGCGACGCTATTGGGTGGAGGGCAGCGGTGTGATATAAAAGTGTTCTTACTACTGTGAACCTCCCGCGAATGGTTCCGGTAACAGTTTCCCTTTGTGGCAGGCCCGTGTTCATAGATTGTGGGTATTTTTGTATTGTTATTGTGTCCCCAGATTTCAGAGTCTGTATAGCATTCAGGATGTTAATCTATTTGAAAACAAGAAACTTTTTTTTGATGTGATGTATCTTCAGTGCCTCAAAGAGCTTGTTAATTTAATACATGTGACTATGAATTTATGAGTAAAAGTGCCTGAGAGAAGCAGGTTTCAAAAGTATACTTGAAGTATTTTGGAAGAGAACTGTCCAGCTCTGTAGGAATCCTGATGAAAAGTCAAGTGTTACGTGGTCTTTAGTTATTCATCATGTTACTGTTTTCCAGATCTCTTACTGATGTGGTGTCTCGAGGTTTTTTTGGTTTTTTGGTACCAGGGATTGAACTCTGGACCTTGCGCTTGCAAAGCAAGCGGCAGAACCACTGAGCTAAATCCCCAGCCCTTGTTTCTTTTTTTGAGACAGGGTTTTGGTACGGAGTTCAAGTTTGGCCTTGAACTCACTGTGTAGCCCAGGCAGTCTTCCTGCCTCAACCTCCTGAGTGCTGGGATTAAAGGTGTGCACCACCACACCTGGTTTCTCTGGTCTCTCTTTAAAGTCTGGGGTCCATAATCTCACAATACTTCTGGTGTAATCTGCTCACCTCAGAACTTTCAATTTCTTTCTCACAGATGCTGTTATTGCTAACATACTCTTAAGATTCTGTTAACTTCAAAAATGTATTTTTAATTACAAGATATTTCAAACAAATAGAAAAATACTGAAAATAATGTGACAAGCCACTTGATGTGTCTCTGAGATTAAATACTCATTCAGTTTTGTCATATGCATGTCAGTTTTGTTTCCTTAAGAAGTTAAACATCTGGGCCGGGGATTTAGCTCAGTGGTTCCGGCACCTGCCTTGCAAGCGTGAGGTCCTGAGTTCGATTCCCGGTACCCCCCCCCAAAATTAAATAAATAAATAAAAATAAAATTTAAAAAAAAGAAGTTAAACATCCACGTGCAGCTGAGCCCTTGCCCTCGGCCCAGGCCCTCTGCAGCCCTACAGGTCCATGTGGACCTGGACTCATGGTCAGTCCAGCTCGATGTCCTTCCATCCTGGTGCTGCAGACTTTTGAAACCTGTTTATCTTTTGGCTAGAAGGTGTTGTAACAATAATTGGCTAATGTTTATTGACCTCTAATTGTGTGCCAGGGAGATTTTTAAACCCCTGCTGTCTATCTAAACATTTAGCAACCCTTCGAAGAAGGAGCTGTTTTCCCTATTTTATGGACAGGGAAACAGAGAAGTTAGCGAATTGCTTCAGGTGTGGGGGGTGACTTTTGACCCTTGCAGAGGTGCAGTGCGAGCTGCAGATTGTTCGGATCCAGCTAGAAGGGAGCACACACTGTTGCGGTGGGAAGAGCCTGCTCCAAACACACTTACCGTCTAGTGCAGGGCAGCATACAGACACGGCCGAGCCAGGATTGTGACGGAATCCACGTTAGCGGAAGTGTTTCAGAAGGGAAGGATTTTAGAAATGAAGGGAAAAGTGGGTTGTGAGGCATAGGACCTTGCAACAGCTTTAGATTTGGATGACTGGGGTCCTGGAGATTTAGCTCAGTGGTTCTGTCACCTGCCTCCCAAGTGCAAGTACCTGAGTTCAATTCCTGGTACCTCAAAAAAAAAGGTGAGATTTGGATGCCTGGGGAAGTCGTCACTTTGCACAGTGGCACACACCTATAATCCCAGCTACTCAGGAGGCTGAGGTAGGAATATCAAAGGCTGGAGGCCAGCCTGGGCAAGTTAGGGAGACCTGGTCTCAAAATAAAAAGGCCTGGGATAGAGCATCCCTGGGTTCAGTCCTCCACACCACACATACACACACACACACAGACACACATGCACAACAAGCAGAGGGTGATGTGATTGATGAAAACAGTGGTTTTGGAACACCGTTTGGCAGCAGGCAAGCAGGAGGATTTTATCCTGGGAGCTGGAGTGACCGATGCGTAATGATGGTGTCCATAACATATTAGTATTTGCCAGGAACAGGCTAAGTTCTTAAAGTCTGTTATTTCAGTGTGCCAGCCTGTATTACCAACCACCCCAGAACTTGGTGACTTAATTCTAGAGTTCGTTTGAGCCACATGAGTATGCTTAACACTACTACTGAACTGCTGAATGTGGTGAAGTGGTCAATTTTACATTACTTTGAAAAGCTCAACTTAGAGACTTAAAGTAATGGCTGGTGTTTAGTTCACAGTTCTCTGGGTGAGTTGCGTGTGCTCTGGTCTGGGACCCTCCACACAGACACCAAAGACAGCAGACCCCAGTGCTCACACACTCTTCAAACCTGAATCACATCTACTGCTGTCCTTTTGTCCCCCAAAAGTCACAGGGGAGCCCAGATGTGAGGGAGTAGGAGACTTTCCCTTCTGCTGGGAAGGGCCCCACATGCGTGGCCATTTTTGTGACTTACTGTACTCACCAGTCTCGCCCAACAGCAGCCTGAAAGCCAGAGCACATCATCACCCTTTACAGATTAGGAAAGTGTTGCACGGGGTCAGGCAGTGGCTTTCCCTGGGGCCCACAGAGTGGGAGGCAGTGCTGTCTGAGCAGCGTGCCTCCACTGCAGGCTGCTCAGCTGGAAGATCTCGGGTGGCACGGGTCACATCCCAGCTGGTGATGCAACCCTGGCACAGAGGTGCTCTGGAACATCCCGTTCTTCCTCCCCTGCCTCTGTGAGACTGCCCTCCCTTCCCTCCTTCCCTCCCTTCCTTCACAAATATTTCATCACCAGTTGCATGGAGACCTAGCTTTTGTGAGACTTATATTCTAGCTGAAGACAGAAGCAAATAAGACAAATATGAAGCATTTCAGGTCAAGACAAGTACTATAAAGAATAATGGCAGAAAAAAAATAACAGCAGGCAAGAGATCCCAATACCTGAAGTCAGAGGAGGATTACGTCGTAGGGTTGTGATTTAGGGCAAGAGACTCCTTCTTTGTCTTTTTCATCTATAAAATGAGGGTGTTGGAGAAAATGGTAGCACTGGTTACCTGTGGGGTAGGGAGAGAAAGACTTCACAGCATACTCTGTTTTTATAAAGGTGAGACTTGGGCTCTTTTTTCTAGCGCTAGGATTTAATGATCATTGTGGTACAATGGTGTTAGTTTTGTTAGTTGCAGTTTTTCTGATTCCTTCAAAAACCTGTGAGGCATTTTGAAACATAGTTGAGTGTACCACTGTTTAGAGGAGACAAGTAGGAAAATAAATTTCCCTTCATGTAATACTTGTCTTAGTTTCTCAAGTAACAAAACGGAGTGGAAAATGTATGCTTATCAGATACTGAGAGCTGATTATTTCTGTCACAGAAGAATTTGGCTGTAGAAATGAAGGGTTCAGTAAGTGTGATTTACACTGAGTTTTCGGAGCATTATCAGTAAATCAAGGACATTGTGGCACCTGAAGTTATGTGACAGCACTCAGAGGCAACAGGAGGGAATAAGCAGCCTTTTATAATCAGGAAGGTCTGTCTTTTATCAACCCTCAACCCTGTTGTTGAGACTAAGGTATCTTAAGTCTGCTTAAGTCTTAACACCTGGCCCAGTAAAAGTGAGTTACCCACATCTTCAGTAACTTCCCTCAACCAGTTTTCCAGCTTCAGTCTGGAAGCCAGTAGTTTTTTAAGAAAGACTTGAAGTCATTTGGCAGCAAACTCTGATTTTAATAGAAACTGAGACTTCCTTTATCCCACTCTATATAAATATGCAAATGTTTTGCTTAAGAAATGTAAATACAGTAATCGATTATGGACTGCACCGCACACTGATCGGACTCTAAATGCATTTTCTCGTCCGTTCTCTTAACCCTAAATATTCTGAATTTTGCTACATGTCTAGCCAAAAGGTTTCTGGTAGACTGTGGCCTATAATACCTTTACTGAGGATTAAAAATTCTGTGTGTATTACACTTGCAATACCTGGTTAGACTGGGTGTGATGGGGCACACTTGGATTCCAGATATGTGAAGGCTGAGGCAGGAGGATGTAGCACAGTTTTCTCTGGGTTCAGTCCCCAGTATCACCGAAACCCCCACACTGTCAGTTGGAGCTGAGGGTGGAAGGTGGAGACACTGGCACTGAAGTAGCAGCTGTTCCCAGTAACACTTTTGTCAAGAGCTGGCCTGCAACTGCACAACAGCTGTTGTGGATTTCTTTTCTTTCCTGTGAAGTCTTGCCTCTACGTTTTCAGAGGGAAGGAGTTGGTGAATTGTTTTAAAGTAGTCTATGAATACATGCACTTACTCATCAAGCCTCTTACCGGGTATTTTTGTGTGCCAGACGCGTATATATATATATATATGTATATATGTATATGTGTGTATATATGTATATATATGTGTGTGTGTAGGTATATATTTGGTACCGGGAATCAAACTCAGGACCTTTCGCGTTTGAGGCAGGTGAGGTGGCACTGAGCTAAATCCCTGGCCGAACATAAGATGACGAGTAAATATTAGTTTTTACAAATAATTTTTATTATTGGAAATGGAAATCAAATTAAATTCTTGGGATTATGTGATTTAAAAAAATAAACCTTTACTCCTTAGGCAAAATAATATGTGTATCCATGTTAGGAAATCTAGCAAATAGAGCAGAACACAGTTCACCTGGGGCCCACGGTCCACTAACTTTCTGGGATTGCCTACTAGTAGACAGGCCGTATCTACAACCACTTCCCTGTTGTCAGGTATTTCAGATGCTTCCCATTTCTCTGTGTGCTGTGGGGAGGGTGATATGGGAACCGCGCTTTCCTCAGTTCCCTGTGAACCTCAAACTGCTCAAAAAAGGGTTTATACGGGAGCGCAGGGGCGCAAGGCGCGCTCCTTTCTGATGTTGTCGCCCGCAAACGCCCCTGCCCAGCCCGTCGCCGTCCTCGCTGGGTTTCCAGGGAAGAGTAAGGAAGAGCCAGCTTCCCTGGGGTACTAGAGGCGTGGGGGACACCGCGGGGCTGGGAGCCGTTGCCGGTGGTAAACACCGGCGTTATTCAGAGAAACCGCTGCACAAGAGGAGACCCGCGTAGGCCTGGGCGGGGAAGAGGGGAGTTTAGGGGCGCGCCTGGGTGGATGGAAAAAGGGAAGCTTAGGGGAAGGGGGGCTCCGGAACAAAGGGGACCCGGGCCAGAGGGAGGGAAATCACAGGATTCTTGCTGAAGCGGCCTGAAAGATCAAATGCTCAGAATGCGGGGTTCTGGCTAAAATCGGGCGACGCAGGAAACCTGTAAAAACCAGTCAGGCCTAGCTGGGAAGAGCGTTCGTCACAGGGAGGGACAGCAGGCTTCCCTGTAGTGGACGGGTCTCTTCCACAGCCTGTGGGTTCAGGGGAGAAGGCCCTTGACTCGGGGAGGGTTCCGAGCATGGCCCGGGGCGGGGCCTCACCGCGGGGCGGGGCCGGGCGGCCCGGGCCTGTAGGGCTCGGTTCGCGGTCGGGTGCAGGGAGTGCCCCTCGGGCCCCGCGGCGGGCGCCTCCCGGCCCTGCTGGCATCTGCGGAGGAGGGACGCCTGTGGGTCCGCAGTTCCCATGGCCGCGGCTGCCGGCAGCGCCAAGGCCATGTCCCTCTTCAAGCGCACCTTGGTGCTGAGCCCGGTCGCGGCCCCCAGGGCCCCGGGCGCAGGCGGCCCCCCGCGGGGCTGCCCCTCGGCCTCGGCCACCTGGCCCTGCAAAGACTGGTCTCGGCTGCGGAGCCCGCCGGGCCGCCTGCCCCAGCCCCACTCCCACGCCTGCTCCTCCGCGTCTCCCACCGCCGTGTGTCTTTGCCCGCAGGACTCGCTCAGCAGCAGCTTGAAAACTTGCTACAAGTATCTGAATCAGACCAGCCGCAGTTTTGCAGCGGTCATCCAGGCGCTGGACGGGGACATTCGGTGAGTGGCAGGGCCCCGCCTGGGCGAGGGAAATGGCGCGGCGGGGTGGGGTGCGTGCCCGTCCGCCACCCCTGTGTTTACTTTCCTGTCCCTTCCAGGCTCCTGGCCATTACTATTGTCCCTGTGGGCGGGCCTTTCGCAGGAGCAGAGGGGGTGGTGATGTTTACTAACTTTTTTTTTAGTCCTGGCAGCTGAGCTTGCCTCTGTAGGTCAGGCGTTCTCCGTGGCTTCCCTTGGGCTGCTTTTGGTTTCCAGCGTCTTGGTTAGTTCTTTCAAGCTGGCCTTGCAGATGGTGTGAATTTTCATATCTTTCTCCATGCCAGGAGAAATCCTTGTGCCTTTTGACTTCTTTTTCTACTTGCACAATTTTAGTTCATTCCAAACATTTGCCTGTTGATCCACGCAGTTATTCTTCAGTAGTTAGAGGTAGCCCTGGGTACAGTAGTGGCATCCACCTGCTTGGTTTTTAATTTTGTGTTTTATAAACGACATAATTCCATGATCTCATTTAAGAGAGGAAAACTGATGTTAGCTTTGTCAGGGGTGCAAGGCTTGGCTCTCCTTCGTAGTCCTGTAGAGGTAAGGGTGTAGGCAGCTTCAGAAAATGGCCTGGGACAAATTAGATGTCATCTAAAAATAAGACTTTTGGTTGCTTGTTCCAACCATAACAGTTTTTCCTTTTTGCAGCCATGCCGTGTGCGTGTTTTACCTGGTCCTCCGAGCTCTGGACACACTGGAAGATGACATGACCATCAGTGTGGAAAAGAAGGTCCCCCTGCTGCGTAGCTTCCACACCTTCCTTTATGAGCCGGACTGGCGGTACATGGAGAGCAAGGAGAAGCACCGACAAGTGCTGGAGGACTTCCCCACGGTAGTGACTTGTGCTCCCTGTGTGTGTGCTTGGGTGTAGATGGTAGCGTAGCGGTCAGTTGACCCAGACAGCTGTGGAGAAGGGTCATCAGCGGTCAGACTGGAGCTGCACATCTGGGTTGGAATCCCAACTTACAAACTCGTGCCTGTTGGTTAGCCACTCTGTGCCTCAGTTTCTTTGTCTGTAACCTAGGGACACAGTATTGGCTGGCACACAGTGTTGTGAGGTTTAAAAGAGTAGTAAGGCTCTTAGAAGATCAGTAGCTACTCTCCTTCCAGCGTGTTGTTTGGAAGTCTGCAGTCTGTCCCCATGGGATGGTGCGTTCACACTGCAGTGTTGGGAAAGGTGGACTCGCAGACCGGCTCGCACAGCTGTGGACTGGATCATGCACCTACTGGCTTGTGCCTGGTAGGGACTGTGAGTTAGGGAGTGATCCTTTAGCGGCTGGGTGAGGACCGGGAAGCAGGGTGATCCTCTGCCACTTAGAGCCGTGTGATCCTTTCACTTTTCCTTGTTCTGTGCCTCACTGTCCTGGTTTGCAAAGTTAGAGTGGTGAGGATTGAACAATCCCATGTATATTAAGTATTTAGAATAATGCCCGGTACAGTCTAGGTATTCTGCAAGTATTGGCTTGCAGGGCAATTCTGTTGGAGTGAAGTAGGTGATAATTAAAGCCTTCAGCTATCAAAGGTTCCTCAGGTTTATGCCATACATGTAACTTTCTAGAATTGATGTGTCTTATCACACAAATAAGTGACCCTTCCATATCTTACAAGTAAAGGATTGATTTAGTAAAGTCATGTGTTCCCTAATTGCCCAAAGAAACTCTTAAGTTTTGGCACAAGAATAGTCCTTGTGCGGCTTTTGCTCTTGAAACAAATGCAATCTATATATCTGAATGAGGAGGGAGCTGGATAGACCGGAGAGTTCGGGTGTTACGGAAGAAGGTTGAGGAAGGGGCAGTGGCTGTTTCAGATTGCTAAGATCATATCTTTAATGCCAGAGCCCGAAATATACTGTAGTATAATGCAGATCAAAAGGCAGAGTGGCTGGGACTGAGGGAGGAATGACAGCTCTGGCTGGGGAAGGTCTGACCAGGGTGCTGGTGGCCCCGGGACACTCGACAGTCAGGTGAAGTGCTGCAAACAGCCACACCGTTTGTAATTGAAGTTTCCCTTCAAAAATGTTATTCTGGGCCGGGGATTTAGTTCAGTGGTTCCAGCGCCTGCCTCGAAAGCACAAGGGCCCGAGTTCGATCCCCGGTACCAAAAACAAAACAAACAAACAAGAAAATCATACAAAAAATGTTATTCTATCTAGATCTAGCCTCCAAAAGCCAAATCAACCAACCAAACCGAAAAACGCACAAGGAATATAATCATTATGTGTGGCAAACGTGTTGGATAAAAATAAAAATTAAGTACACAAAAAAATCTTCACCCAACTACTTTTGACTTGAGTAGATTTATAACAGTTAATCTGACCATGAGATACATGTCTTAGGTATCATAAAAACCTATGACTCAACAAAAAGCAAGATTATGAAAATACGAATGCTAAAATAATTTGGGGCAGATAGCTAGTAATTGATTTTTTTTTTTTTTGAGATAGAGTCTGTGACGTTTAGGCTGGCCTTGAACTCAGTGTATAGCCCAGGTTGGTCTTGAACTCACAGCAGTCCTTCTGCCTCAGCCTCCTGAGGGCTGGGATTACAGGCATGCACCACCATGCACAGCTGTAGTAAATTTTCAGACCCCATTCCAGTATGTTTATAATACCTAGAGTCCTTTGTACACACCGCTGCAATGGAAAATGCTTTGCCCTGGAAAGTTTCACATTTGAATTTTAAGTTGATATTTTCCGAAAGCAGAGCAATTATAAAAGGGAGTAAAAGCTTGAGATAGGAAGGTATATTAGCTTTTTGTTGCTGTGACCAAATCCCTGTGCAAAACAACTGAAAAGAGGAAAGATTTATTTTGGCTCATGGTTTCAGGGGTTCCGGTTCATGATGAACGTCCCGAGGGTGGAGAGAGTGACTAGCCTGGCTCACGGCCACTCGCTGTGCCCAGAGAAGGAAGTGACTGGGCCAGGCTGGAGTCGCAGCGGCTCCCGCTGTCCCTTGGGTCTCTGGGAAAACAGAGCCCTTCATTGTCCCTTTTTCCTGGGTATTTTTCATTCCGTGTTTTCAACTGCACAGTTGTGTAACACATGCCAGGTGTTGCTGAAGGGAACAGGCCCAGGTCCCAGGTGGAGGTGTTTATGTTGGGTGTCTGTTTGGGGTCCAAGCCCCTTCTGCCCCTCAACAGCCCATCCTCTTATAAATAGAATGGTCTGGCCGAGGAGCTGTGAGGGGAGCAGAGTCCTAGGGAGCGCCCCGGTTCAGATGACCCTGGGCAGCGTGGCCGGTTTGTTTTTCTGCCAGAGGAATCCCGTTTTGGCTTTAATGTGGGGCAGCTGTCCTGGAAGGAACAGATTGGCTTTATGGTCTGGGTTTAACACTTGGTGATCCTCAGAGAACTCGCACTGTCTCAGTCCTCCGAGTCGCCCTCGTGCTCCTCAACCAGCTGGTGCCCTGCAGACCCTTGATAAACTCAGGGCCTACTTTCCTGAAGAAGTTTTTCTCATGTTTCTGTAAACCCAGACCAAGAAAATCTCACACATGTGATCTTCAGCAGCACCTGTTCGCTGTTGGCAGTATTGTAAAGCAGCCCTGTTAACCTTTTGTAGCATTTTGAAAATAAGTTTCATGGTGTTTTTATATTGGGCTTTGACAGCCTTTAAACACTTCTTTGAATTAAGATGTTTATGCAGTTGTGTTGAATTTTTTAAACCATCAATACTGCTTGTCTACATCAGAGTTCAGACTTGTAAAGAAGAAAAAATTGGGCAACAGGCCTTAAATCATTTAAGAAACGTGAAGAGTGTGTGGCCTTGGAACAGGGAGGAAGGGTAGCTCTGTGGCGTGAATAGGGGAACTGAAAACGGGAAGTGGATGGCTAGTCTCAAAAGTCGAGCTCTGCAAGGGCACGAGTTTCTGCCTGGTACCATGCAAGGACTCAATTTCCTGTTTGTGTTTTTCACGGTCTCCATTTCAGATCTCCCTGGAATTCCGAAGTTTGGCTGAGAAATACCGAATTGTGATCGCTGACATTTGTCAGAAAATGGGAAGTGGGATGGCAGAGTTTCTGGATAAGCACGTGACCTCCAAGCAGGAGTGGGACAAGGTGAGTGTCCCGTAAGGTGGGCTCTGTGTGTGGTGCTCTAGACAGAGCCGCAGTCCTCTCCGGAACCACAGCGCCAGGACACTGTCCTCCAGTTCCGGTTCTCTGGTTGTAGGACTCATTGGATCAGCTGGGACATTTCTTCCCAAACACACAGTAGCGGCTTGAAGTTTAAAGCTCTGTCAGTGAAATTTTAGTTCTTTTTCTTGGTACCGGGGATTGAATTCAGGACCTCAGGCTTGCAAGACAGGCGCGGGAGAGCTTGCTGTTAAACAGAGTTCAAATACATTCACCTAGTCTCAGAGGTAGAGAATTGAGCTTATAATGTTGTCTCTGATTTGCTATGAAATTTTCCATAAATGACTAAATTATTGTGTGTAATATGGAAATAGTTATGTTTTCTGTTTTCTTCTCTGTGACTGAGTGTGTGTCTGTACCTGCTTTAGTGCCTACCTCATTTCCGTTCCGTGGTTCTTCGTGTCTGTTTGCTTAGAATCAAGGAAGAGCTCACGAGAGCCCAGAGGAACTAATTCTGGCTGCGCAGGTTGTGCTGAGGGGTGAGCACCTCCCTACCACCTCGCTTGCTTTCTCATCCTCTGCGAGGGGAAAGAGACACCGGGGGCTGGCAGTGTAGCTCAGTGCTAGAGCATGAGGCTGGCACGCATGAGGGCCTGGGTTCAAACCCAGCACGATAGTAAAAAAAAAAAAAGATAAATGAAAGAATGAATGAGGGGAAGAAAAGGGAAAGAAAGAAGGAAGGAGACCCTTGGGGATGGCTCTGAGTGTCTTTACTCGTTCCCTCTCCATTTGTGCGATTTCTGTTGTCCTAGTCTGTGTTGTGCTGGGTAACAGAGTACCAGAGACTGGGGAATTTACAATGAGAAGAAGTGCGTTTCGCACAGTTTTGGAGGCCGGCAAGGTTCCAGGGGCCAGGGCCTTCCTGCTGTGCCCCACAGGTGCAACACTGGTGACGGTGGGAGAGCAGGAGATGAACTGGACCCACGCCCTCTTACAGTCCGCGTAGAGCCCACCCGCCGACGCATTGTGCTGCGGCTGGCTTCTGGCAGGGCCTTTCAGGGGACACACTCAGGCCATAGCGGGAACAGATGCAGGCGGAGGGGCTGAGCTGTGAGGGGCTCCCCACCCGAGATGGGGGAGCTCCGTCGTCCTCGGGACAGGGTGGCTGGAAAGGGCTGTGAGAGCAGGTGATGCAGCAGGTGTGGTTTGTTCCTGACTATGCTGTATAGGACACGTAGCTGGCAGTGCGGGGCGGGGCCGAGTGCTTGTGTAGATGGGGACCGTGGGGACCAAACATAAGAAGTACAGGGTAGGAGTGTCTGGCTGCCCTTTGCATAGGAACAGTGTTTGTGAGACTTTCTCACCGCCTCTGGTAGCTGAGCCATTGCCAGCACCTAGCGTTTGCCTGTCTGGTACCTCTGACTGGGCTTAGGTTAGACCTCCAGAGAGATTCTGCTATACCTTCTTGAGTCAGTGGGTTTCGGGGTTTGGCCCATTCATCTTCCAAGCCTTAGAACTTGATAGAATGGGCCAGGGATGTGGTAGACTGTTGCCTAACATGTGCAAGGCCCTGAGTTTAATGTGCAGGACTGAAAAACAACAGGGAGGCTGAGGCAGGAGGATTGTTGTTGGAGGCCAGCCAGGGCTACATGGTGAGATCCTGTCTCAAAAACCAAATGAGAAACAAGCCTCAAAAGAAGAAAACACTTGATGGATGCACCTTGGGAACTGCTGCCCACATTAGCAAGCACGTGGTTGGTGCTGGAATATCAGTTTCTGAATTTCAAGACTGGTTATCTGACAGTGCCTCCTGTTTTTGCTGGTTACACCTATTCAGAAAACTTCATTATAGGCTGAATAGAAGTTCCAATCAGATAAAATACAAGATTTTAAGACTTTTTTTCCCCATCAACTTTAGAGGAAGATGTTCTAGACATGCTTCTTCCCAAAGAACTCTCATCCTGAAATATATTTTTTCTTGCCCTGCAGTTATAGCAGTGCTGTGCAGTTTCTAGTAAGTGTTTGTAGATTTCATGTAGGCATCCACAGCTCTCTTCTCTCTACCTAATTCTAGCCAGTCTTCCCCGTTTTAGGTTCTCCCTCTCTCAGAACACTTGACGAGTGCCCTTTCTTGCCATCTCATTGTGGCCCTTGTTGGTGTCTGGCCTTGTGTCACCTTTGGTCGGAGACTGCTCCGTCTCTGTGCCTTTGACCCCTCCTGGTGACCGGCCCCGAATGTGTACCGTGTTACTCTTACTGAATTGCCTAACACGTTCATTTCATGTAAGATGCTGTAGTAAGTTGTTTAGGAACAGTAGTGGCGAACCGTTTAGAGACAAATGGCCAGACTGCAGTTCAAAACCCACTTACTTATCACAAAGTGCCAACATTCCAATTAAACCTGAATGTTAAGGTTTTAGTTTAGAAAGAACAACTCATACATTAACATCTTTTGTCTTAAAAGAAAAATAATGTACGTGCCATAGGTTCCCTACCGCTGTCTTGGAATATCCTTTTCAGGGAGCATAACTGGACAGACTGCTATCAGGGAAAAAAAATCCTTTGCCAGTTATGAATTACATTCTTGGTTGAGAGTTGCATTTACCAAAATCTCTTCTGAGAGAAGAAGCTTTAGCGAAGTTCATCAAAGCCTGACTCTTAGGCTGGAGCATCTGCTTTTGAATCCCCGGTCCCATACTTCTCAAATGAGTGATCTTGGGCAAGTACGTTGACTGCTTTGTCCCTCAGTTTCCTCATCTGTGAACTGGAGCTGATAGTGGTAGGTGCCTCACCAGGTGTCTGGGACTGAACGAGCAGAGTTCGGAACCTGGTGCCTCGACATGACTCTGCTTCCTTCTTAGGCACCGTGTTTCCCTCAGCCACAGGTTGCTGCTCTGAAAGCTTCATGCTCCAGTAGTTGTGTTTTCAGTCAGATGAGATCTTGCACATTGTTTGGAAACTGCCCTTTTTACAAAAACTAATTTTTGGTACATTTTACATATACATGATGGTCACATTCATCATAGGGAATTTGTATCTGTACATGACATATCTTGATCCCTCCTCAACTCCTCTTCCTCTTATTTACAAAATTTTGTTTTTGTTTTTTTCCTTCTATTTTTTTTCCCTTCTTTCCTTCCCCCTCCCCCTCCCTTGTTCTTCTCATTTAAACATTTTCTACCTATTTCCCAGTATCTGTTATACATTTTGGTCCTTATTTACCCTTTCGGTTTCTTATACCAGAGAAACAGTGCAATATTTAAACATGTGTCTGATTTATTTCACTTAAGAGAATGGTCTCAGGCTGCATCCATTTACCTAGAAATGTCTCCAGTTTATCCTTCTTTATGGCAGAGTAGTACTCCATTGTATAAAACTCCACACCTTCTTTATCCATTCATTGATCGATGGGTGTTTGGGCTGGAAAAACTGCCCTTTTGTGTAGCTAATTATTTCCACCATTTCCATTTCCGTGAAAATGTCATTATTAAAATACTTTTCAAATAATCCTTTACAGTACTGCCACTATGTCGCCGGGCTGGTGGGAATTGGCCTTTCTCGGCTGTTCTCGGCCTCGGAGTTTGAAGACCCCGTGGTTGGTGAAGACACCGAGCGGGCCAACTCCATGGGCCTGTTTCTGCAGAAAACGAACATCATCCGCGATTATCTGGAAGACCAGCAAGAAGGCAGAGAGTTCTGGCCTCAGGAGGTAAGAGATGCGGGTGTTGAGGGAAAGTGGTTTTAGACTCTGCAAACAGATCATGGAGCCCGCAGCTGCGAGTGAGAGACTCCAGTCAGACCCTAGACTGCACTAGGGGCCTTTGGAAGAGGCTGGGGATTCAACCCCTTCGCCTCAGCCTGGCCGCCTCCCCGTGCAGACGCTGCCTGTGTGCACCAGTCTGACCCCGGGCTTCTCGTGGAGGGCTCGGCTCTTAGGCTGCTCGCTGAATCTGTTCCCGCTTGGCTGTCCTGGACTAGGTCTGCCCGGCGCATGCGGACTGGGCCCCCAAGACAAATTCTGTGGCTGGGGGGCAAAGGGGCTGGGGACGCAGCGCAGGGTACAGGGCTTGCCTGGCATGTGTGAGGCCTGGGTGAGTCCTCAGCAACACATACACAGAAGAGAGGAATAATGCTAGACCTAAAACTGCACAACTAGAGATGTCCATGCTAAGGGACAGGAAGGGTTTTTTGCTTTTTTGAAGCAGGGACTCACTGTGTAGCTCAGGCTGTCCTCAGACTTGTGGTGATCCTCCTGCCTCAGCCTCCTAAGTCCTGGGATTATAGGTGTGTACCACCAGGCCTGGTTTAAGAGTTGATCTTTGATTTAATTAAAACATGGACAGTGAAAGGGAGGCCTTCGACATTTATTTTATTCAAAAGAAAAGTTAGAAAACTTTGTGACGATTTCCCACATTTACTGTAGCATTTACCTCTTGTTTGCTATAATATGGTTTCCTAAAATCAAGTGCTTTTAAAGTTAAAAAAAGACAAGTGACAAAGTGGGAGAAAGTATTTGCGCGTTGTACTCCAGCGAAAGGGTTCATATTCCTAATATAAAAAGAACTTTTGAAAGCTAAGAAAAGACCCTCCTCCTCCTCGAGAAGTGGGCAGGGAGGTGAGAGGAGACCACAAGACAGGCAGTGACCCTCAAACACCTGCGCTTGCGGTCAGCCCTTCCCGGGGGGCCGAGCCCACCCTGCAGCCGCCCAGGGGACGTTCCTGGTGCAGGGTGCAGGCACTGAGCCCACCCCACATGCCTTGTGGATGCCACGGGAGCCGTGGGTGTGAGTGAGCAGCAGCCCACCACCCTGACACGTGTGGGGGAAGTGCACTTACAATTAACGCGGGTGGGGCGGCTGAGACACACGGCAGGTCTTCAGCACAGGGTGCCCGGTCAGCATCGATCCAGATGGCTCGGAAACACAGAAAGTGCCTGCGGACTGAGAGCCTGCTAGTGAGGCCTGCGGGGAACGGGCGCTGCTGGCAGGGGTGCTGCTCATCCACTCCCGGCAGTGGCGGAAGGAAGCCTGTCTGGCTTTTCTGAGGAGCCCTGGTATAGGGAACAGCACACGGATCCAGTGACGAGTTCTTGCCGACCCGCACGCTCACAGGAATAATGAGTGTGTTCAACGGCATCACGGGTGCAGTCAGCAAAGCCCAGAATTCGGGAAATGAGGCTAGTTCCTGCAGAGCAGGGTCATAAGTTCGAGTCCAGCCTGTGCAACCTAGAAAAAGCCCGTCTCAAAACATCTTAAAAAGGGGCCTAGGGTATAATGCAGTGCAGAGGCCCTGGGTTCAGTTTTTAAAATATCAAACCTATCATACTGTTGGAATCAGGGATGTTACTTTAGAATGACCCTTTCTTTTTCCGATTATCAGTTATCTAGCATAGTACTTTTTGTTTTTTTGGTACTGGGGATCGAACTCGGGTCCTTGCACTTGTGGGGCAGGTGGCGGCAGCACTGAGCTAAATCCCAGGCCCAGGGATGTTACTTTATTAAAAGTTACTAAGATACAGGGAGGCGATGCTCTTGGGGTGTGGACTCTTGTTTTCCCCAAATGTGCTTGTTTAGCAGCTTGCTTATCAGCATGGACACCGCAGTGTTAATTGTTACTTTGAGGCCTGGCCATCTTGAGAGTGCTGATTTTAGGGCTGGGTTTGTGTCGGGTCTCCTGACTGTCCAGGGGCTCTTTGGTCTGAGGTTGCGGAGGTGTTGAGTGCACGCTGTGCTGCTGGTTGGTGAGGGTTGCCTCCCCAGGGTGTCTTGTGATGCGCCCTTGCGTCGTGGTCCTAAGTGGGTATTGCCTGGATCTTAGATGAAATGGGTCTGGTTGCAGCAAGGAGACGAGCGCAGTAGACAGAGTTCCTGTTCCGATGCTGGAGATCAAACCCAGAGGCTCTGTTGCATGCTAAGAAGCACCACCACTGAGCCATATGCCCAGAAAGATGTCTTAACGTCACCTGTGAATTGTCTGTGTGTGATGCTGACTGTCCTCTCACCCTGGCGTCCGGCCAGGTCTGGGGCAGGTACGTCAAGAAGCTGGGGGACTTTGCTCAGCCGGAGAACATGGACGTGGCCGTGCAGTGCCTCAACGAGCTGATAACCAACACGCTGCACCACATCCCCGACGTAATCACCTACCTGTCCCGGCTCCGGAACCAGAGCGTGTTCAACTTCTGTGCAATCCCACAGGTACGGAAGGCTAAGGGCTCCTCGGGCTCTGGGGGCCAGAGGGCATGGGCTGGATGCAGTCAGTGTTGGCTCCTTAACTGCACGACCTGGGTATTTCTTTGCTGGGCGTGGGCAGCAGTTCCCAACCCTGCCTTTGCCTCCCAGCATCTACTCAGCTCAGCCTCAGGTTCAGTCTGCCCCTTTCCACAGCCCTCCTCCATCTACTCTTTCCCACCAGTTCGTGCTCTAGATTAGCCAGATCCCTATGATCACAGCTAAATCCAGGACCTCAGCCTAGACTTATGGTGAGTGATGGCCAAGCTTGGGTGACGCTGTTACTGTCATTCATTCATTCACTCGCTCAGCTCGGTGTTGGGGAGGAGCCAGGACCTTGTGCACCTAGGCAAGCGCTGCCTATCGCTGAGCGGGGTCCAGCCCGGAAGCTGTGAGCATGAAAATGTCTTCATTAAACACCTAAATTTTCCTGTCCTTTTCTTGTACTCAGAATAACATAACCTGATCCTGGGGCCGGGGATTTAGCTCAGTGGTTCCGCTGCCTGCCTCATAAGCACAAGGTCCTGCGTTCGATCCCTGGTACCAAAAAACCTGATCCTATAGACCTAGCCCCTCAGTGTTCTAGGAGGTGACACCTGCTACTTGTCTTTATCAGTTGTTCCAGTTAGTAACTCAAATAAGTGCAGACAGCCGTAGGATTTAACTGATCTGGAAACTTGGTCTCATCTTGATCTAGTGACTAGCTTTGAACGACAGTTGGAACTAAAATCTGTCTGATTGAAGGCCCATTCTACTCCATAACTTGCCTCTAAGCACAAGAAATTATCCTCCCGTCTGTTATTTTCCTTTCATATTATTATTATTTTTTTTTTTGCAGTACTGGGGCTCGAACTCAGGACCTTGTGTTTGCAAGGCAGGCACAGTGTCACTGAGCTAAATCCCTGGCCCACTCATATTATTTTTAAATAGATAATGATTGTGTTTATTATAGACAAAGAGAAAAAACCTAGAATTGAAAATTCCTTCCAGATATAATTTTGAAATATATTTTTCAAATCTAATAACCCATTGTTGTAGCATTTTATTTAAAAACAAGAAAACTTGTAGCTGAACAACGGAACACTGTAACCCTGCACAGAACCTTGGCTGTGTGGGTCACTGAGAAAGGGAGGAACAGGAAAGGTAAAGACCTTGGTGCTGCCTTTGTGGGTATAGACAGCTGTGTAAGTTAGGTCTCAGCTCTCAGGCATTATACTTTCTAGGAAGGATTCTTACCTTTCCATGATGGCTCGCAGTGCTGTTCATTAGGGTTTTCTTCATGAACTGCAGTGAATTGGTTTCCCCCTCCCTTGTCTTCTGTAGGTCATGGCCATTGCCACCTTGGCTGCCTGTTACAATAATCAACAGGTGTTCAAAGGGGTGGTGAAGATACGCAAGGGCCAGGCAGTGACCCTAATGATGGACGCCACCAACATGCCGGCTGTCAAAGCAATCATATCCCAGTATATGGAGGAGGTGGGTTTTGTGTAACTCCCTGGGCTGTTTGTGGCTGTTTGTGTGATCGAGACAGTGTCACTATTTATCACACCACGCTTGGGCATCAGGGGAGCCTAACAACTCACAGTGCTGGGCCTAAGAAAACAGGAGCTGGTGTCCTTTCGGGGAAAATGTGTGCCTGGGAGCTGAGCTCAGAGCTGCAGAGGCCCTGGCCGGAGGGTGATTGAAGCGAGGCTACAGGGTGGAGCCTCCTGGAAAATATTTTTTTAAAATTATATTGGGGCTAGAACCCAAGACCTTGTGCATTCTAGGCAAGCGCTCCACCCCTGGGCCACCTCCCCAGCCCCCAGAATCCCATGCTTTGGGTGGGAGCTGCTGCTCGGCTTAGCCTATGTAGCCTGTGTAGCTCACCCAGCGAGTCCTGGAGTGGATTCCGTCACTCTCAGGTCCCCATCGAGAAACCATATAGGAGATTTAGGCAAAGGAGGACCCCAAGTTCCAGTCCCTTCTGTTTTCTTCTGCGAACCTCATTTCAAATGCCAAAGCTGTCGGCAATGCCAGGCTCAAGTCAGATCACCCACTGGGGAGGGTCTCAGATGTGCCTAGCTTTCTTAGTGCTACTGCCCCTGGTCAGCGCGGCAGCGATGGTTCCCAGTGGACGTGACTTGTCTTTTCCCCTTCCCCCGGGGCACCCGGGTAAAGCCTGGGTGGTGCCGCCCAGGTCCAAAGGCCGGATCTTCTCAAGATGGGAGGCTGCGGAGATTATGGAAACACAAAAGTGCCCCCGCCGAGGTCGGCGCTGCTGGGGTTTGTGACTCCCTCCACCTCCCTGTGTACTTGCAGGGATGTGGTTTGTAACAGCATTTTCACCTGAATAGAATTCTACAGAACCATGATTCTCTCTGATTTCTGTCAGACATGGCACTTCCTCCTTGCCTTCTACCTGACAAGTTTTAGACATTACTATTTCTACCTACAGAGGGTTGAAGAGCAAACCAAATCTTAAAAAACAGCAACAAAGCCCGCTGCAGTTCCTGTAGTAACTACAGTAGTGAAAGTATCCAGCCATTTGTTGGCCACAACATTGCTGCCAGTGACTGGCTCTCCACGTGCCTGGCACTTCCTGTGCGCTTACTGTGTGCCTGGCATAGCAACAGAATAGGTGGGTGCTTACCTGTGTCAAGGAAACCGAGGCCTCCACCTGGTGGTATAGCCGTAATCTGGACAGGTCTGTTCCACTCAGAGCCTGAGCTGTTAACTACAATTCCAGGGGTTCATTTACCCTTTTGCGTCAGGATTGTGCCATTGCAGGCGCGATATTTTCATTTTATGTAAATTAGAAACATGTACTTTGTAGTTCAGAGGTGGTTTTGGTTTTGCATTTTTATTCTGATCACTGACTTTCAGAAACCCATTTTTTAGCTGGCCTTGGTGGTACATGTCTACAATCCTAGTACCCAGGAGGCTGAGGCAGAAAGATCGCCACTATTTCAAGGCCAGGCTGAGCTACATAGCAAAATCTTGTCTCAAAAAACAGTAAAATGTTTTTTAAAATTTATGGGCAAGTCTGTTGTTTATAATTTGGTCAGGGGCAAAGGTGGGCTCCAGCTGAACCGCCTGTTTTGTTAAACAAATTTTGTGTTGGAATTCAACCGTAGCATTTACTTTTCTTCCATGTTTGCTTTTGCAGTCTAAGGGCAAAGTTGAGTAGCTGCATCAGAGGATGCCCCCCAAAACTAAAAATAATTTTTAGCCGTTTAAGAGAAAACCTGCTGGTCTCTGGTCTAGGGCATCAGTTATTTCTTTAGGTGCAGTGGTTCATGGCTATAATAATCTTAGCTGTTTGAGAGGCTGACACAGGGGGATTGCGAGCTCAAGGCCAGCCTGGGCGACTTGGTGAGACTGCTTCACAAAGTGAAAATGACAGGAAGTGTAGCTTTAAAAATAAGGAAAGTTACTGTAGTGAAACTCAAGGTCTTTTCAAGAAAATGTGAATTCTTGAGTTGATTTGGTACAGAAAAATCTCTGAGGATTTATAAGTCCCCAGCATCTGATAATAGTTTGGTGTTTTTTTTTTTGGTACTGGGGAATCTAACTCAGGACCTTTCAGTTGCAAGGCAGGTTCGGCACCACTGAGCTAAATCCCCGGCCCAGATAGCGGTTTTAATAGCCAGCTAAGGACATTCTGCACGTGCACTGTTACCGAGAGGCTTGTGCAGCAAGTACACAGGCAGGCGGCCCCTGCTGCTGTCCAGATGCTGGCTCTGAACCTACTCCTCGCTGCCCGGCAGTAGGGGAGGCCTGTCCTCCTGTGGGGTCCCGAGCTCTGCTGGCTGCAGTAGGGGAGCCGGAGCCAGAAGTGGCTTCTGGGGACCTCGTGCACCCAGGGCCCGCATGGGGAGGAGGACACTGGCACACACCGCACACCTGAACGAACCAGGAGCAGCTCGGCACTACTCTGGGGTAGAAGCGAGTGTGCTGGCAAACCTCCGTGCCCTCCCTGCTGGAGTGTGTTCCTTGGCCAGGCTGCTGTGCTCTGGCCCTCGGGTCCCTGGCAGTGGGGCGTGGCCACTCGGGGTGCTCTTTGCCGGTACAGACTGGCACCTGGGTGTGCAGGGCCCTTAGAGGGTGCGCTCTGAAGTGATTTATTTAGTGATGCAGTTGCGAAGCCGATGGCTCTTTTGCTGTTGAGATCGCTTTTGACCCGTGTCGTTGGACCGGGTGGCTCTTTCTCTCCTCAGAGCCCTTTCCTGTGCTTCTGTGACACTGTTTCCCATTAGGCTCTGGCCCCTGCCTGTCCTGGGGTCTCTCTGGCTGCTCCTCGTCCTTCTCTCAGTTGCTGCTGTGGCCTCGAGGTCTGGCTTGAGCTTCAGGCTTTCTCACTACGGCTGCTCTGTGTCCCCCGTACCCGCCCCGTGCTGTGGCTTCTTCCTCCACTGCGTCCCAGCTCAGGGCCGGGCCTGAGTGACAGTGCCGTCCATGTAGACATCACATCCCGTCCCTGCGTGCAGCAGTCCCCGTGTCCGTCAGGCACGTGTGGCTGAGGAGCCCGTTCTGAGCCAGGTCCCACAGTCCTTCCCAGGGCACCTCGGGGACGCCCCCAGGCCCCAGCTCCCAGAGGGTGGCCCGCCCCGAGCGCAAGACTGCATACATGGGCCTCTGGCAGACGTGCACCATCCAACTTCAATTGGGGATTTTTTAAATGATAGTATATTCATGCTAAGCAACTTGTGTTTTTTATTTTAGTTGTGTGTGTTGGGAGAAGGGTGGCAAGACTATCCACTGTGTAATAAAAGCTTGGGATAAAAACTTCTTTGAAAAAGGCCTGCTTTGAAGCTGGGCAAGAAGGCACATGCCTGTAATCCTAGCTGCTGAGGCTGAGGCACGAGGGTCTTGAGTTTGAGACCATTCTGAGATACTTCGTCTCTGTCTCCAAACAGTAAAAATAGAGCA
Organism: Heterocephalus glaber; assembly: GCF_000247695.1. Next base: position 25,362,280 of record NW_004624758.1, read on the forward strand.
GCCTGCTCCTCACCCCGCCTGGTGCCCAGACCCGGCGTGTGTCCTCCTCGCCACAGCCTCTTAGCTGGCTGGTCACTTGGATCCCACATTCCCGGAGGCCTGCCGTGTGCCTGGTTTGGGGCTGAGCGAGAGCTGGGTGGACTCCAGGGTTACGGCAAAAGGCGGGAGGGACAGGTGGGTGTGCAGATGTCAGCCCAGTGGCCTGGCGGGGGTGGCCCAGCTGGGGCACCTCGGTCCCACATGGAGGAGCTCAGGGTGCCCTGGGTGAGAGGGAGGGGCCATGTGGGTCTTCAGGGACAGGTGTGAGAGCTCTGTGCTCACCTTGGGAGCAGGCAACTGGACCTGGGGCTCAAGCAGAGGCGGGGGGCCCTCCAGGTCTGCCTGCGCCTGGCTGCCACCACACTGGCCTGGCTTTTCCAGGATCGCCTCCCTTTCTTTCTCCTTGTCACTCTAGTCAGCCTATTGGACTCATGCTGGCTGCCCTTTCAGTCTCTAAAGCCCACCGAGTTCTCAGAGGGCTTAGAATAGGAAAGAAAGGGTGGCCGGTGCCATCCTTGGATAAAGGTTCTCGAGTCTCCTGTGAACTTGAGCTTCCAGACAAATGCAGGTCGGTGTCCTCCACCTGAACACTGCTGCGGCCTGGCCAGAGGGTTTGGGGACCTGGAGGCCAGTGTGCTTTGGGACTGGGTGGCCTGGGTGGACATCCCTGTGGAGTGGCTTCAGGCAGGTCACTTCCACGGGTTCTGAGCCTCAGTTTCGTTGCTGGTGAGCTGGGCATAAAGTAAGGGGTAACCAGGGAAGTGTTTCTAGACACTGGGTCCTGAACATGTGGCACTTACGTTTTGTCCTCTCCTGTTGACAGATTTACCACAGGATCCCCAGTTCAGACCCATCCTCCCATAAAACGAGGCAGATCATCTCCACGATCAGGACGCAGAATCTCCCCAACTGCCAGCTGCTCTCCCGGAGCCACTACTCCCCCATCTACCTATCCTTCATCATGATCTTGGCCGCCCTGAGCTGGCAGTACCTGAGTGCACTGTCCCAGGTCACAGAGGACTATGTGCAGACCGGGGAGCACTGATCAGGACACCCAGAAGCCGAGGTTCACCTGGACCGGATGAACTTTTGATCCAAGGATGGGGACTGGCTTTTTTTTTCTTCCTACTTTAATCTCTCCAAGAGATTAAAACCATGGACCTTTAGAAAATGAAATGCATTTGCAAAGAATGTGGGGATGAAAGCAGAGGATACCCTGCCCTCAGCGCCTGTGCCTGGGTCTCTGGCCCCTCCTCCCTGGTGTCAGGGCTTCATGTGGGGTTGCGCGTGGGCACCTGGTCTGGTCCTGCAGGATCCTGCTGGAATGATAATTAAATGTGTTTAATTTGAAGCAAGCTTTGAATATTTCACCGGAAAAGGGAGTGCATTTTCCTGTCCCGTTCTGTTTACTCGTCCTTTCCTTTCATTGGGTTTAGTGTGGCAGAGACACGTGTTGGTGGCTGTAGGTTCCGTCTCCATGTTTCCTGAGAACGCACGCTGGTGGGAATAAAGCGGGCATCCTGGCGTCGTCAGAGGGAGCGTGGCTTTCAGAGATGCACGGCGCCGTCTCTGGCCCATTTCAGCAGTGGGACCATCACAACGGCAAAGGCTTTTTCCCTGTACCCAGGGCCTTCATGCTGAGCTACATTTCCCAGCCCTTTTTATTTTTCATTTTGAGACAGGGTCTTACTAAATTGCTAAGTTGCCCAGGCTGGGCTGGAACTTGGGATCCTCCTGACAAGGCAGCCTGGGGCTAGTGTTCATCCCTTCCCAGCCTCCGCCTAGTTACCTGCCAGGCCGGCCTCTTAGAGCCACCCTGGGGACCAATTGACAAGAACTGAGGGCACTCGAACCGTGGCCGTGCCACCACAGCGGGCGCAGTGCTGAAGTGCACCATGGATAACCTTTCAGCACTCGCTGGATTCACAGATAGGGAAACGGACTTTCTTACTGTGGCCCTGGGGACAACTGGCTCCGTTCGTTGGTTCACCAGAGGTCCAGCCTGGGACAGGTGAGGTGAGCTTGCAGGGAGCTGCTCAGCTGTGAGCCAGGCTCACCCGTGTTTTCCCTTCCAGTTCTTTAAATGGCAGAAATTCATTTGCAATTTCAGAGGAGGGGTTACAGAATGGGTGTGTTGCCTTGGATTTAATTCTCCTAAAGCTCATGGAAGAGGATACACCAAAGCCTCCCAGGACCGACCTGTGTGGCCTGGGGATGTCACCCTGTGGCTTACGGATCTCTTGGGTCCCTTCCTGCTGCATGGCTACGTGATTCGAACTTCAATATGTGTAAAGATCTTGGCTGTCATTCCTTGCAGCAGCTCTTAGAAAACTTCCATCCCCTCTGAGTATCTTCTCTACTAGCTTTGCCAAATGAAACAGGATGCCCAGTTGTCTTAGGTGCTTTTCTGAGACATCGTACCTGACACCCAAAGAGGAGGGTTTATCGTAGTTCACTTTGTAGCGATTGCAGTCCACAGCTGGTTGGCTCCAAGGCAGGCAGAAGACAGCAAACCAGCAAAGCACCAGTGGACAACAGCAGCCCGGTTTCTGTCCCGTATGTTCATCCAGATGACACGCACTTAGGGCAAGTAACACTCACACCTGTAATCCTAGCACCCCACCATGAATCTATCCCAGGGGCACACTCCAGACCCAGCCACCTCTGCAAAGCCCCACCTACTGCATGAGGCTTTAGGGGGACGTATAGACACAGCCTTAACACCAGTTAAACTTGAGTTTCAAAGGAACCTTTATCTTTTTAGAATAACCATACTCCAAATGAAAAGCTTGTTTACCTGAGCTTCAGACTTCACTGGGTTTTCTGTATTTTTACCCGCTACGTCCAACAACCCTTCCCTGCTGCCTGCTCTGAAGGTTATCAGTCAGGAGCACCCCTGCCTGGTCTGCCTGCATCGGGCTCAGAAGAGGGTGTGGAGGGGCGGAGTCCAGGGCTGTAAAGTTACACCAGCTGGGGCTCCTGCAGATCAGGGAAACTGCACCTCTCCCCCTTGAGTGAAAACCCATTCCTGCTAGACTGAGCCATTTCCTGAGGGCTTGGGCTGGTGTGGAAGAGGGGTGGTTACTTGGGAAGTGTTGGAAACTTGAGCTTTAGACCCAGGGTACTCAAATCTCAACGTGTATCGAAGTTGCCCACCTGCCAGGACCAGACACCACCAGCCTGGGGAACCACTCCTCAAAGGTGTTGTCCCTTAAATTTTTTCTTTTTTAAATACACTCACTACGCAGCCCATGCTGGACTCAAATTTGCAACCTTCCAACTGCAGCCTCTCAAGTGCTGGGATTTTAGGCATGTGCTACCACACCTGGCTCGTTCCTCAAACTTCAGTGCACCTGGGAATGACCGGCATCTTTTCTGTTGAAATGTCACCTCAGTGTAGCATTCATTCTAACCCTGCCCGCCCTTCCCTAACATGGTGCCAGGTGACACCATGCTGTTGGCCTGTGGACCATTTGGAGCAAGGGTCTCTGGGCACTCAGGTGTTGGCAGAGTCAAAAAGAAGCCACATGTGGTAGTGCACACCTCCAGTCCTGGCTACTGGGGGGCTGAGGTAGGAGGATCACAAGTTCCAGGCCGGCCTGGGCAACTCAGCAAGACCCTGTCTCAAAATAAAGAAGGGCTGGGTCACAGCCAGGGAAACCCAGAGCAGAGCTGGAGGCCACGGCTGGAGAGCTCGCTGGCCTGGCGGGGGAGCAGTCAGCGCGAGGCTGAGGCCACATGGAGACACAGGGCTGGGCCGTGGACGTGTTCAGACCCCAGATGCCACCAGGCCAGACCAGCTGAGAGGAGACCTTTTATTGGCAGTTGTTCCTTGTTAAATCGACAGGGGGAAGCACTGATTTTTTTAAAAAAAAACAGTAAAAGCTGGTTTCTCCCAAACTAGTTTCACCGTGGTAGTTGAGGTCAGCAGGTCAGCTGGCAAGTCATGCCCACGTGACTCAGTTTAGGCCCTGTAATTAGGAGAGGACCCGTGAAACTAGTGCCGCTTCTCCAGCTATTAAACTCGTTCATTCACGTGATCAGCTGAGGCGCACAGAAAGTAACTTCTACTAAAGGATCAGCCACGGCCAAGACCAATCAGCGAGGGCTTGCGACACGATGGAGCACGGAGGCGGCAGCCTGGGGGAAGGGGGCGTCTCCAGAGCTGCTGCCACCCCCGTCGGCACCAGTCACGCCGAGGGGCTTCGTCCTCCTGTTAGGAACCTCATGCTTGGTCCTCTAGAAAACTGCGCCGAAGCACCTGTGTCTGTCGCTGCTGGAGAAGCTCGGGTGGGGTGGGAAGGGCCGCAGCCAGAGCAGGGGCAGGCAGCAGGCACTGAGGCCACAGGGGAGGACGCGCTGGCCTTCGTCCCCAGACAGGCCGGGAGCCCGGGTGGAGAGGTCTCCTCCGAAGACAGCTGTGTGGGAAGGTGTGAGCAGCCGGCCAGGCCTTCAGGCCCTGTCTGACACCTTCTGTGTCTCATGTGAATCCCAACCCCAGGCCGGCCAGGTCGTGGCAGATTAGAACCTCCCCCAGTACTGGTCAGTGCGCGGGATTCCAGCCACGATTTCAGACTCGATTCCACAATGATCCTCTCCTCTGACGATTTTAAAGAAGCCTGGCAAAGAAAAGGAAGGTGAAAGTACGTCTTGGGTTTGTTTTTTTTTTGTACTGGGGATCGAACTTGGGTCCTTGCGCTTGCGCAGCAGGCAGTGAAACCACTGAGCTAAATCCCCGGCCCACGTCTTGGGTGTTGATCCCAGGAGCTGAGTAAGTCACCAAGCCCAGCTGCACCAGGCCCGTGGACTTCCTGTCTGAGTCCACAGCTGGGTCTGAGCATCGTGGGCTCCTCCACGAGCCCCATGGCCCTTCCCAACACTGCCCCAGGTGCCCTGGGAACTGTGCTATGCTCAGCGATGCAAAGCCGAGTCCTGGCCACACCAAACCGTCCCTGTGGCTCTGGCAAACCCCAGCTCACTATGCCTGAGCACTTAGGTTATGGCCAAGCCTCGGGTCTGAGGTGGGGGCCGTGCCATAGGCGGGGCAGGGAGGCCCAGTCAGCCTCCCCGCTCTGGCTCAGGGCTCCGTAGGCTCAGCAGGGCGGAGGATGCCACTCACCACTGTCGCCCCAGTCAACGTTCCAGGAGTTGCCCACCAGCCAGTAGGGGACGCCATTCTCCTTTCCCCAGCCCAGAATGCGGATGGCATGGCCTCCCAGCATCTCTCCAGCCAAGTGCTTGTACACTCCTGAGGGAAGGAAAGCCGGTTCAGACCAAGCCCAGGCTCCTGGCTCCCACGGCACCCCGGCTGTGACCTTGTGGTAGACTGCCTGCCTGCCACAGGTGCTGGTTCTTCCCTAGCACTGCGAAGTGGAAATAAAAAGACTAGAATATCACTGCTCCGACCGGCGGCTCCAGGGTTCCCACGACACTGGGGGACAATCTGTGTGCGCGCTGCTGGGGACGAAATCCAGGGCCTATGCTCAGCAAGCTCTCTGCCACTGAGCTACAGCCCCAACCCTCTGAATTTATTTATTTATTTATTTATTTATTTATTTTTTAGGTACCAGGGATCAAACTGAGGACCTTGTGCTTGCAAGGCAGGTGCAGCGCCAGAGACAAATCCCCAGCCCTCTAAATTTATTTTTCTTTGGTACTGGGGATTGAACTCAGGTCCTTGTGATTGTGAGGTCAGCAGTGGAACCACTGAGCTAAATAATCCCTGGTACTATTTTTTTTTTTTTGGTACTAGGGATCGAACTCGGGTCCTTGTGCTTGCACAACAGGCGACGAAACCACTGAGCTAAAATCCCTGGCCCTATTTTTGAAAGCCCAACACACTCAAAATGTATATAGTACAAAAACAGAGCCCCACAAAAAAATACCACTGTTGGTTGGCTTTGAAAACAGCAGGTCGAGCACATGCGTATGTAACAAAGGCAATGCTAAAGGGCTGATGATGTTTCCATCTGAGAGTCCATGCAAGAGTTCATCTGTCAAAGGACTGCATGGCTTAGTTTTAAACCACCGCTCTGGGGACTGATGCAGAGGGCAGAGCAGAGGGCCGGCGGTGCTGGCTGACTGGGTGGATGCTGGCCATGTGCTCAGGGAGCTGGTCGCCCAGGCCTTCCAATGGGTGACTCAGCTGAACCAGAAATGCACCTTCAGTACCACAGGCCGGGAGCTCAAAGAGCCACCGTCATGGGGCCGGGCTGCGGCTCCAGGGCAGAGAGCTGGCCTAGCATGCGCGGGGCCCTGGTTTCAGTCTCACCACAGAGAAAGACAAACAGAACTGCTGTCCTGACTGTTTTCCTTGCTCGGTCATCTTCCCTTGTCCCATCCTTTTCTATGGGTTATGAGCAGCGACAGTGACATTCAAGCAGAATGGAAGTGAGAAGAAGGGGTTTCTAAGAAGCTCTGTGGCACAGGGAGGGGGACCGTTCCTTCCTATCACTAAGATCCACAGCAAGGTTCTCCTCATTCAGCACCGGGAGTGAGGTGTGACTCTAGCCTTTGCAGACAAAGCCAAAGCTGAATGAAATGAGCCACTAGGCCTGCACTGTTCCACGGTGGATGTGGACACAGGACACAGGCGTGGGCAGAGCAGGCTCCTCCCACCGGAGGAACAAGGCCACGGTTAGAGGGCAGAGGAGAAACGGGAAACAGCAATGCAAGGAGCGCAGCCGGCCCGGCACCCGAGCCTCAGTGGCCCTAGCACACACCTGTTTTGTACATCAGGAAGTCTGAGAACACGGTGAAGGCGCCCTCCACTGGGCCATTTTTGTAGATCTCCGCCATGATCTCCTTCTCATTACTGGAGACACTGTAGGAATCGTACCCTGGGGACAGCCCAGGCAGGGCGGTGAGGGCATTTGACCCCAGGCAGGGCCAAGGGACAGAAGGCCCTGGAAGAGGCTGAGGGGACCTCAGGACCTGAGCACAAGCTGCTGCTTACAAAATGAGGGGCTGCGTCCCTTGCAACTGAAGGGGTCAAAGCTGGATTTGGGGTGCAACAGCCAACTTGCGGGAAGGCTGAATTGCATGCCCTCCCCCTTCCCAGTGTCCCCGGATCCTGCTTGAATGGCCCTGTGCCACCCGGCCCGGCCCACCATACCGAAGTGCTTGTCTTCCTTGTAGGACGGGGAGTAGCCAGGCTCGCAGGTCTTGCTGCACTTGGGGGTGTCGCCGCCCTCCCCCGTGCACTGGGGCCGGGTGCCGTTCACATGATGCTCGCAGGGAGGGATGGAGTAGGGTCTGCAGCCTGGAGCAGAGCGGGCTGAGCGCTCACTGGCGGTGCCATCCCGCCCGACCCAGAGGCCGCCACCGAGTCTGTCTCCAGCTTTAACTGCCCTCTGCCTGCAACCCTCCCTCGCTAAGGAGAAAGAAGCTGCCACAGCTCCCTGCTCGGGAATCCAGGGCAGCAGGTGCACACTCACCCACATGGGAGTCATATAGGCCACCGGAAACCAGGCCTTTCTTTGTCCAGTATTTCCAAGCTGCAGAGGGATAGCCGCCGTTACAGCTGAAAAAGAACCTTCCGTCAAACGCAAAGGGAGAGAAGTCCCAGCTCCTCCCAGCCTGTGCAAGTTCAAGGTCACCCTGGGCTGCACAGTGCTCAGCAAGTAACACCAGAACCCGATATGCACTTCCAGGGGGCTGGGCCCAGCTCTCATCCCTGCCCAGAAAGACCCTCAGGGGATACCGGACTGTGTTCATGTCGATGCACTCTTGCTTCTGCAACAGCATTTCTCAGCCCACAGCAAATCACAACCCCAAGGTACAGCAGCCCCCTCTTGCTTTTGCCATCAACTGCATCCAAAAACACTGCATGGAAAATTGCAGGCATAATTCCTGAGTTTTAAATTTCATGCTGCTTTGTATTATACTGTAATAGCACCACCTGGTCCAGTGGCCCAGCTAGCATGGCTGTGTTCTTTCCACATACCCTTGCTACCAGACTCACTTCCCTATTGGGTCAATATTAGCTAAGTGGCTGAACCTGTAATCCTGTAAGCCGATTGTGGTTTGAGCCACGTAGTACCCACGCTGTGATTTTGCTGTATAAAATATACTTGACAAAGAGCCTCACTGGCCACCCACTTGGGACCCATCCTGGAAATCCAGGAACTATTCTTCTCCTTAATTCCAATAAAACTCTACCTCCTTCCAAAAAATAATTTTTTTTTTCATTCTGTTCTGAACAGGGGAATAAAATCTCACGCATTCTCCTCCCTTCTGTAGGGAATGCAGACCACCCCTTTGTGCAGAGTATCCACATTCTGTGCACTATCTGCCTGGAGTTGCAGAATCACCATCGAAGCTGTGGATGTACTGTAGGTGAGGTGCTGCTGTGCTTGTGTCCCAGCAACCCTTAATTGACTTAGAAGGGCCCCAGAGGGACTGGTTAGGGCATGGTGAGCTGTCGAGTAGGCGTGGCCTGTCAATCACACCCCAGAGCAGAGCAGCTTCTAAGCCCAGCAGGTACCCAGTGGATGGGAAGGGACCACCATACTTAGGAAAAGCTCCAGTGGCTGATTTCACTGCTTTGGGTGTGGCCAGGGCACATTTTTGTTAACTCTCAGGTTTCCCAATCTACAGCAGGAGTCGAGCACACTGCTCAGACCTCCCTGGCAATGGTCAGCTCTTGAGTTAGTTTTCTGCTTTCGTTTTGAGACAGGGTCTCAACAGATGGTTCAGGTTGGTTTTGAACTCACTGTGTAGCTCAAGCTGGCCTCGAACTTGCAGCAATTCTCCTACCTGAGCCTTCAAGTGCTGGTATTACAGGCATGTGCCACCACACCTGGCTCCTGATTTAAGGATTTAATTCAGTGTGACCCACCTGGGGCCCAACTATAGATAAAGAAATGAGTGCAAAGAGAGGACATTTCCTCAAGAAGGAAAAGGAAAAAGGACAAAAACTTGACTGGGAAGCCAGGCACGGTGGCCCATGACTAGAATCCCAGCACTCGGGAGGCTGAAGGCAGAGGATCGCCACACAGTGGAGGCCAGCGGGGGTATCCAGTGAGTTCAAGGCAGCCTGGAATACGTAAGTGAGACCTGGGCTCAACCTCTGTCCCGAAAAGGAAACCCCCGGAAACCCGACTGGAGCTCAGAAATGTACCCACCTTTTCTGAGCCCATGCTTTATCAGGATCAGAAGCAGCCACACGAGGACTCTCTCCCAGACACCGCAGGCATCCTTCCCTCCCCAGGAAGGGCCCGGGACTCACCCATCCCCACACTCGAGGCCGCAGCAGCTGAGCAGGTCCTCCGCAGACACCTCCACGTTGACGTGCCCGTTGGTGTGGATGCAGACCCGGTCGGACATGGCCCCCACGGCCCCGAACGCCTGTGGGGACAAGGCTCACTGCAAAGGCCACCCCACCCGGACTGTGCCTCCCTGGCCATCGCCTGTGAGGCTGCAGAACCTCCGGCAGCGGGTCCCTCTCAGGGACAGTCAGGCTTCTGGGCTCACATTTTGCTTTAAAGGAATGACCAGAACCTTTCCCGAGAGCTTGGTTCACTTCTCAAACATAACACGGCTCAGCCAGAAGCCAGACATAATGAGGGTTCCATGCCTATGAGGCATGCAGAGCCATCAAATCTAGAGAGAAAGGAAGCAAAATAGCGGCTGCCAGGGGCGGTGAGTTAGTTCAGATACAGGACAAAAGGGGTTCTGTGGAGCCTAGGGGTGCCACCGTGGCAGAGCACCCCAAGGCCTTGGGCTCATCCTCAGCATGGGGGAGGGGAGGGGATCCGTGGACGGGGGCGGTGGTGGCAGCACAACCCTGCAACCATGTTACTGCCGCTATCTGTGTGCACACACTAAACAATGGTCAAGACAGCCGGTAACCAAGCTACTGGGGAGGCTGGGCCAAGGGGATTCCAGTGGCCAACCTGGGCAACTTCTGAGTCTGTTGCCCAAAAATAATTGTAAAACATGGGCTGAGGCTGTAGCTCAGTGGTAGAGCCCCCATGGATTCAATCCCCAGTAGCACTTCAAAAGAAAAAAGTTAAGATGGTTCTATTTCCTGTGGTGTGTATTTTAGCACAATTTGAAAATAAAAATTAATATACAAGCAGAGTAGCACCGTTTACTGACCAGAAACAGTTGCACAGCCCGGGCATGTAGGACTCGCAGCCTGCAGACCCTCCACTCGACCCTCACCATAGGAACCTAACCCTTGTGCTGCCTCCTGGCTGCAGGGATCATTCTCATGCCGATGGCCACTCCCCCCGTCACTCCCAGACCCGCTCCTCTCCCCTCAGCCCTCAGGTGCCTGGATCTTACCCAGCATGAGCCACAGGAGCCCTGGTCTCTGATCTCTTTGATGGTCGGGCAGTTGGGCCACTGTTGCCGGGCATCGAAGCTTTCGGGCAGGTCCACGATCTCGGCAAATTTAATCCTGGACAAAGGAAGGTCTCGCTGGACTCCCACCCTGCAGCCCAGCACCTCGCCTGCTTCCTTCTGGACTGACCCCGTGTGCACCAGGTCAGAGGTCCTCCTGCTGTCCTGCCCACCTCCACAGCTGCCCCAGTCGCTTCTTAAATGAACTTTTTAATATTTACTTCATGTTTTTTGATTCTTATTTTACATAAGAGGTGAACTGAACAAGCTGATGTGGGGTCCAAAGGGGTCAGGGATTCGTTCTACTACTGTCACAGCTCCTGGGGCTTTTCTTAGTCCATGCAGGCCTCGTGTGCCATGCCTGGGGGCCTCATCGCAGCCCTGACACCCTGTGAAGAAGCAGGTGGAAAACGCCAGCACAAGGCAGACCTGTGTGTACCTGAGGTGGTCTCTGCAGCTGGGGGCCTGGACTGTCCCTCCCTGCCCCGAGGTCCCCATTGCTCCTGCTGCTCGTGGCACAGTATGCAGGGGCCAGCATGGGCTCTCACCTCTGTGGCAGCCTGGGCCCACCCAGGTAGGTGCCGCACAGCCTCTTCACGTAGCTCAAGTGCACGTTGTGGAAGTTGTGTCCAGCCTGGAACAGAGCCGCACCCACGATGGTCACCCACTGACCCAGTGCTTCCTGGGCTGCAGCTGGGTGCGCTCGCGGCCCCACGAAAGGCCCATCTCAGGGCAGACCGGGGTCTCGCCCAGCTCAGAGACAACAGTGAACCAGGGACACAGCGCGGGTTCATGCCCGCAGATCTGCCTGTGTCTGCTAAGAGACCCTCCGGGCCCTGGACACAGCTCCTTCCTCGCTTCTCAGTCCCTGCAGCACCTGGCTCAGGGCTGAGCAGAAACCGGGACACGCACGCACACACACCCACACCTTCCACAGCTGGCTGCCCGTGGCCGTGGACACTTCTAAGCCCACATCCGCCTCCACTCCTGTGCATGCGCACTCACACATGCTCCGCGCACGCGCACACAGTGAACGGGACAGGGAGGAAGCGCTGTGGTCCCCAGCGTCACCCTCCGGAACAGACCCTGTGTCCGGGGAGCTGGCGGCACAGGCTGGGGAGAGGACACACGGACCGCCCACCTGCCACGTCGTGTTCTGCTTGTTGATGTAGTTGACCAGCTCGTCTGACAGCGGGTGGAACCATGGTGCGTTATAGGCGCCGGTCAGCGCCAGCAGGAAGCACAGAGGAGCCGAGGACCGCCACATCCTGAAGCTGGGCCGTGGACACCTGCCAGGGATGGCACAGCACAGGAGGCATCAGGACGGCACCTCACGGGGAGGTGCGGACACCGTGTCCCCGCGGTGCTTTTGAGACAAGGTCTTGCCGAGTCTAAACTGGCCTTGACCGCACTATGTAGCAGAACTGGCTGGACTCAAACTCGCACCAGTCCTCCTGCATCAGGTGGGCGCATGCCTGGGGCAGTGGATATTTAAATTAGAAGCTTATGACAGTGAAAGAGGCATCACACACCGGGGAGGGGGGGAATTATGGGAGTTCCCCAAATGTAGCTCAGGGCCACGCACCTTTTCCTGTGCAATCACTGTATTTCTTGATCACCCCACTGTTCCCCTCCACACCTGATGCCCGAGCCAGGCCAGAGACAGCCAGGGACTGTCTTGTGACCAAGCCGAGTCTGGAGCCCCTCTCCATTGTTTTTTTATAACGGGGATGGAACTCAGGGCCTCGAACTTGCCAGGCAGGCACTGTGGCTGCTGAGCTACATCGTCAGCCCTCCTCTCCACTATTTTCAAACTACAGGAATTTGTTGAAGTTAGTGATGAAGGGAGCAGAGTTACCCGTGTGACAGTGTCCTAAGGGAGAAGCAGTGGGCTAGAAAAAAAAAAAGTAAGAATGCTCACAGCCAGGCATGGTGGCACATGCCTGTGATCCCAGCACTTGGGAGGCTGAGGCAGGAGGATTGCTGCCAGTTTGAGGCTACCTGGACTATGGAGTGAGCCTTTGTCTCAAAAAAACGAAAACAAAACAAGACAAAAAAAAAAGTTCATTAGCCTCTTGCCTGACACCCTGACACGAAACACGGGGTGTGTGCAAGTCCAGCAGACGGGCTGAGCTGGACAGCTCCCGAGGTCCTCTGGTTTTCCCAGTCTGCCAAGGGCTGTTTCTGGCTCCCGGAAGAGGAAGCCCTCACATCAATCCAGCCCTGTGACCCTGGACCGCAAGTCATAAGACCAGCAATTCCCGGCTTGCCTGTGAGTCATCCTCTTGGGCAAGCAGCTAACAAGAGTGAGAAGGGCTTCCTAGGGAGCCTGGGCACCAGGGGCCCCTGAGTCAGTGGGCGGCACGACAGAGAGAGAGAGAGAGAGAGAGAGAGAGAGAGAGAGAGAGAGAGAGAGGGAGGGAGGAAGGGAGAGAGAGAGAAAGAGAGAGAGAGAATATGCTATGGGATTCCATCTGACACAGGAGAAAAATTTTAAGCACTAATCCACCTGGAGGAACAAATGTGTGAGGACAGACTGTCCAGGGAAAGAGCCCTGATGACAAGGGGCCCTGGATGGCACTGTGTATTATAACACAAGGGAGGCCAGGCATGGTGGCCCACGCCTGTAATCCCAGCACTCAGAGGCTGAGGCAGGAGGATCCCATGAGTAAAAACCCAGCCTGGGAAACTTAGTGAGACTCTGTCTCAAAAACAAGGGCCGGGGATTTGGCTCAGTGGTTCCAGCGCCTGCCTGAAAAGCACAAGGTCCCGAGTTCCATCCCTGGTAACAAAACAAAACAAAACGAGGCCTATATCTCACTGCAAGCCCTGTATTTAATCCCCAATACTGCAAAGACAAAACAAAGACGGATAAAATATAAATGACTAGCCTAGTGTCGAGTATGTTGTGCTTGTCCCTCAATAAATGTTTGCTAAAAACTAAAAAAAGGCTAGGGATGTAGCCCGGCACTCCCTGAGTTCAATCCCCAGTACCCCCTAAAACATTCTAACTTGGTAACTTGGGGTGTGGTTCAGTGGTAGAGGTAGAGAACATGCTTAGCATAAGGCTGTAGGTTCCATGCAAGTGAAAACAACTCATCAGACTAGAAAAAGCATAACAGAAAAATAGGTTCAGTGACTGCTGAAAAAGTAAACAGCCAATGCAGATGTAAAACTGTTTGAATTCAACTGTAGTAAAATCAAGATGTTCCATGTATCTACTGTGTATCAGTACGCTGAGGGCCGAACAGTCTGGTGCTAGGGTTAGCATGTGGGTTAGGGGTTAGGGTGTGGGGAAACGGATCCTGTGGCGGGAGGTACTGGCGATGCCTATCTATCCACTTTGACATCTGCACTACTGACTCAGGACCTCGCCACTTAGAAATTTATCCTGCAGCTGTGCTAGCCCTAGAATGCAAAGACATAGGTATGAGAGTATTCTTTACACTGGTCTAAGGCTGCAAACGAAGGAAATGTCTAACGCCAGCGCCCAAGTCCTCCTGCTGAGCGGGGAAAAGTGCTTCCGATGATTGGGTGACGGTGACGGGCAGGTCTGGGTCTATCAGACAAGGCAAGCATGGTGAGTAGCGCCCTCACTGCCAGCAGGTATCAGGCAAGATTACAAGTGTGGTGGCTGCAGATGCAGATGCAGATCCAGATGGCAGCCGAAAAGGCTCACGGGTGGGCAGCCTGACCCTCCCGCCACAGCTGAAACCTCAATGGTCCAGGGCAAGATTACACCAGCTGAAGACATCCTGGGAGGAACAACATCTTCATTGCAATAGTTTCTCACTGTTCCAGGATTTTCGCTGCTGCCCTTTGAGTCTCCTTTCACATTTGCTACTCTCCGATGTACTGAACTCTCTGCCCTGAGTCATCTGTTAGATTTGTTTCTCCTGATGTACAAGCTCAGGGCTTTCGTCTTTGCCACCCAGAGCAGCACTGATCAGGCCCAGAACTCAGCTTCTTCTCTAAGTCTCATTTTTTCTATCTTTACTGTCTATGTATTAATTAATTCACCTGTCCTGCCGTGGCTTGCAGGGGACTAGGACTCACTGCAGAGCTTCTAGTAACATCCCCTTTCCCTGTTCCCTACAGAATCCCACCCCCTGTCTCTTAAGAGAATGTGTTCTTGTATTTCCAACCCTCATTTCTTTTGGGATGAATAGCAAGCACTACCATCAAAGGTCCTGAGGCCCCAAACTGATAAAAGACCACAAAAATGGTCCCCAAATGCATTCATTCCAGTTACTTCCCCTGACACCAATGAGGCTTCCTCCCTCACCTTTCTGCCAACACTCAGAACCCCACTTCCACCCACTCATGGGGAGATCGCACCCCATGTGACCCTCGTCAGCCACCCGTGCGGCCTCAAGGCTGTCAGGTGAGCGTGCTGCTGGGAGAGCACAAGTTGGCTGTCTTCTTTTGAGAAGCCTGACTTGTACTGCTGGCAGGGGTGTGGATGAATGGGGCCCGCTGGGATCCAGGCTGCTGCACCATCAGCCTGGGGCTCTGACCCTCCCGTGTGGGAGAACAGGGGTGTCCCTGGGCGCCCCGAGGGCTTGGCATCTGTTGTGATGTTAAATCATAAGCTGAGAGAATAGGAAGGTTTCCATGGCAACCTGAATTTTAAACCATTTCTTTGGCGTCTGTGGTGGCAGAGAACAAGGGCCCTGTCTCCCGGATGGTCCCCAGCTCTGGGCAGGTCGGTCAGCCCCAGCCACCTGCCTGCGGACCTCGCCCCTGCCTCTGGGGCGTTGACTCCACTAAGCCTCAGCTGATCACCTCGGGTGAAACCGGGTGAACGAGCACTGAGACTCAGGTGCAAGGCGGAGGAAACCGTGGACAGCAGAAGGCCTTGGCACGGGGCCCGGGGTCACAGGTGCTGCTGTGCCGCCCACCTGAGCAGGTCCACTTCCTCCTCCTCCTTCCTCTCCTCCAAGCCAGGCCTGGTGAGTGCAGCTCAAGCCACACCTCCACTGTGAAGAAGAGCCAAACACTGCTCCTGCAGGGGTGGGCGGGGGCAATTTCACACCTGTGAGGGGTGGATGGGTCCAGCTGCACTGTCAGCGAGACAGTCACGGGCTCTGCTCCTTCCCAACAGCTCCCCACTTTCTCTTCCCCTGGGTTAGGCAAACACTTCCCTTTATTTGCCAATCTGTGATTTTTCTAATTATAGAAGATGAGCAGAAAGTCCTTATTTCACCACCAGCCTCCTCTTCCAGGTGTGGATGGTTAGGGGCAGCTAGGATGCTTCTGGGCCAGGTCAGCGGCTGCCTGGGACACCCGGGTCCTGCTGACACCCCAAGCCCTTCCCAGCTGGTCCCTGGCTCTCCTGGTCCCTCACTTTCCAGACCCCCACAGCATGCCTTGGTTCACAGCCCTGAGCAGGGACAGGGCCTGTCCAGGTGAACCCTGACCACTGAGGCTGTTCCAGCACAATATGGCCCTGGGGACTCTGGCAGGAGGAATGAACATGGAAGCAAGGCTTGTGTCATTGTCCTTTCATCCTAGAGAACAGGGTTGCAGCCAACAAGCTTGAGCAAGCCGGTTTGTTACGCTGCGAGAGCCCCAGGCAGACTGGACTCTAATCCAAAAGGACCTAGGCAAAGGGGACACAGACACCTAAATTCCCCACCGGGCCAGCTGCCATCCGCTGGCAAATGGGTAAGTGAACCCATGTCCACAGCAGTCTCTGGTCCAACATCCTCCCCTCTGTCCCCGGAGCTGTGGACACCAGGCTGAGTGGTCTGGCTTGGGGAAGGTGAGAAAGTAGCAGGATGGTGATGACTCGGGACCCAGCCAGGGAACTTATGAGCTCTCCCTGTTCCATGAAAACTCAGCTTGCTGTCCCTGTCATTAAAGTGGCTATAACACTGCAGTACACCTGCTGAGACTTCCACTCAGGCCACCTGTCCTGGGGATGGTGAGGGGCGCCTCAAGCCCCAAGCTCGGGCTGGAGCTGTCTGTCTTGCTTTGTGTCTGCTCCTAATGGAACAGTGTTTAGCAGATTCTTGGTTCTGCATGTTTTTGTTTTTCCCACTAGAACACAAGCTGACAGCTTCTGGTCCTTTACAGTACTCGAGAAACAAGACAGCGAATCTAAAATGGTTAGAAATAAAAAGGCTTAAATATGAAGACCTGCATGGGGGAGGGCTGGGCTCTCTCCCTCCAACAACAACCCCGTACACAAGCACCAAGGGCTTGGCCCCCCTGCCTCCTCTTTCGCCTTTGGAACAAGCAGCAGCTTCTTGGTCCCAGAAGCCAGGCTTTATGTGGCAACTTCTGCATGACCCAGCAAAGGGAGCCAGGAGCACTGTGACCCAGCCCTGGCATCTTCAAAGGACCCAGAAGACTGACTCGGTGTCACCCACCTGAGCCCTCGGGCCACTCACAGGTGCCCCGCCCGCTGCCCACGTCCAGGTGCAGCAGGCCCGGCCACTCCTTTCCCACGCCCGACGTGCCCATGCATGGACACTGCTTATTAAGATCAGCCCCAGCACCCCACACCCTGCACACAGAAGAAAATTACTACCCTGGGCTTGGAACTGTGGACACCACAAAGGCCCTCAGCAGTTGAAAATGGTTTTTATTGTTGGTGGGAAAGCAGACCTTGTGGGCAGTTAACATTCTGGAAAGTTCTGGAAAGTTCTGCTCACCAGCTTCTCTCCCTGGCTCTGGTACTGACGGAGATGCTGACAGGGCGATGCCATTTCCTGTGTCTGTTTCTGAAGTGGGAATATCACGAAGCTTTTAGAGATCCCCTGAGAAGTCAATGAGATTAGTATTCTGGGCCTTTCCAGCTTGTAGGAACAGGCAGCTCTCTAATTCCACTGCAGGGCGGACTGCACTCCCTGGCTGGCTTGGGGCCTGGCAGACAAAAGGCAGGCCACAGAAAGACCTGGCCTCCACAGCACGGCCCCTTCTCCTCTCCTGGGCCCCAGAAACAGACTCTCCCTCACCAGGGAGGAAGAAGTGGGGAGGTACGGTCTTTTGGAAAGTGCTGCTCTTTGAGAGAAGCCCTCTCCACCACTGGTAGCTGGATACACAAGGGGCAAAAGAATATGGTGAATGTTTACATTAAAACATTTATTACAGTAAAGACACTTTGCCCAAGTCCCCTTCAAAATCTTCCCCCTTGCTTTGAACACACTCGTCCTATCGTCCTTGCCACTTTCTGAAGTGCCCTTTTGAGTCTTTGTGATCAAAACACAGTGAGCGCTGCTGTCAAGTGCCATCCAACGGAAGGGGCTTCTAAAAACATGCAGCTGTGTCCTCATCCGGCAAATCCCAGGGTCTGGGGCTTTGTGACTTCTGGCTCTTCCCTAAGTCAAACTGACCACAAGAAGTAAAAATTTTGGATGGATTCAGGACATCGAGGCAGCCAGACAGGGCAGCTAAGGACACTCAGGCAGGCAAGAGGACTCCAGAGCTGCTGCAGAAAGTGGCAAGGAGAATGAGATGAGTGTATCAGAAAGGAGGATTTTGAGGGGATTCACAGCAATGTGCATCTCACTGTAATGAATTAAAAAAATTTAAACACAGCTCATCTTCCAATCACACGTTGTACACCTCCTGTGTGCTAGGCAGTCAACACTCACTGCCTTAGGGTCATGACTTTGATTTTCAAAAGTACCCTAGATTGGGCAAAAGACTGTGGCCGTCACACTGCTGGTACAAGGACTCGCGTGCTGACGTAGCTTGGCTGGCAGAACCCTCTGCCTCCCGGCCTTGCGCAAGCCTGGAAGCTCCCTGACTCCTCAGTGACTGGAGCATGAGACATCCTGTCCAAGTCCCAGCCAGCAGGTCACAGGGTCACACAGCAGCTGACCCTCCCTGGCCTCTCCACCACCTCCATGGTTATGGCTATCAGGGTTATCAGCGCAGTCACCTCTCCCCATGCTGGCTGGCTCCGGTTACCTTTAGCAACCTTCGGAGCTACCGGCCTGCTCAAATCCGATAGCAGTCAAGTGCACACGTGCAGAAAAATCAGTGTCGCATAACGACCTTCAGCCTTGTACGGGGCTTGTTTTACAGGCGGGGGAAACTGAGGCTTGAGCAAATCCCCTGGGCAGGCCCTGAACATGGGTACCCAAGCTGCAGGGTAACTGTACATCACTTCTGGCTGAAAGGGCAGCACAACTCACTTCTAGGCAACTCTCACTGTGCTGCACAATCCAAGTGACTCAGCTTTTTCACTGGACAGTGCAAGAGCCAGGCTTCCTCACTAAACCTCAGCCGCCTCCTGATATTTAAAAATCAGAAAGTATGGCTGGGTGTGGGGGCATCTGGAATCCTAGCTATTCAGGAGGCTGAGGCAGAAGGACTACCAGGTCAGCCTGGTCAACTTAGTGAGACCCTGAATCAAAATAAAATTTAAAAGTCTGTAGCTCAGTGGTACAGTGCTTGCCTAGCATGCATAAGGTCCTGGGGTCTGTCCTCAGTATCCCCAAAACAAAATGAAACAAAATTAGAAAACACGATCTAACTGCAGAGAAGTTCAGATGCCTAAATACTGAAAGAGCTCAGTGAGTTCTAGCTGAGTACAAATACAGTAAAGCACCAAATGCAGAACCTGGGTGTGGTGGAACACACCTCTATCTGAGCACCTGGGAGGCAGGACGATCACAGTGAGTTCAAGGTCAAGGTCAGCCTGAGGTCAAGGTCAGCCCGAGTTCAAGGTCAAGGTCAGCTGGGGCTACATGGGGAGACTCCCCAGTCCAAACAAAACACCTAACAAAACACCACATACTGCCTCACAAGCGAAATGTCCCAAGTTCAACCCCCAGTACCACAAAAAAAAAACCACATGAAATCAGTGACCAACAACAGGAAAAGCTTCCCTGACCAATGCTCTCCCAGGGCAAAGAATTAAACTTGAATTTTTAGTCATGGAATCTAAAACAGGAGAACCATTTCAGACCCATCAGATTGGCAGCAATTAACACCTGCTAGCCAGGCAATGTCTGTATTCCCAGCTGCTGGGGAGGTGGAGGCAGAAGAGCAAGTTCAAGCCCCGCCAGGGCAACTCAGTCAGATCCTGGCTCAAAATTTTAAAAGGGCCAGGCATGTAGCTCAGTGTGAAGGCCCTGGGTTCAAACCACAATACCACAAAAACATCTGCTAAGATCTGGCATTGGTAACTACGAAGGGATAGACCTCACCAACCTGAGGGGGGCAGAAGCCGATGCAGGCACAGGGGAGGGCACCTCCTCAGCACCCAGCAAAGCAGGACCTTAGGACCCCGCAAGGGCTTCTGCTTCTGCTTCTCCTCCTCCTGCCCAGGAGAAACCCTTGCAAGAGCCTGGGAGCTGCAAAGCTATTTACTGCAGCAATGTAAGAAGAGGAGGCAGGTGGAGGAAGAAATAGCCTCACTTCATTGTCTCTCGGGAGATCAACACAGAGCACTTAAAATGAATGAACTAGGTTGGACAGGGTGTGCACGCCTATAATCCCAGAATTTCGGAGGCTGAGGCAAGAGGATCCCAAATAAGGTCAGCCTGAGCTACACAGCAAGTTCAAGGCCGGCCCAGACACTGTAGGGAGACCCCATCTCAAAAAACAACAAAGCTGGGTGTGCTGGTACATGCCTATAATCCCAGTACTCTGGGAGGCTGAGTCAGGAAGACCGCAAGTTCAAGTCCAGCTCTGGCAATTTAGCAACTTATCAAGACCCTGTCTCAAAAATTAATGGAGGTTAAAAAAAAATTAATGGAGATTAATACCTTTAAACAGCACTGCTCATAGATCAATACAGAGTATTATTACAAAATGAGTACAGGAGAATTACAGGGTGATTCAAAGTCCCTGTGAAAGCTGGGGAACAGGTACAGAAGAGCTGAGGCCGAGATGAAACCCCGACACCTGCCAGGAGAGGACCCAGCCAGGGCTCAGGTCTGCAAAGGGGCCAAGGCTGGGAGATCAGAGTGAGAGGACTGGTTCAAGCTGGGCTGGGGCGGACTCAGTGGCAGAGCACAGGCCTAGCATGCACAAGGCCCTGAGTTCATCCCCAGCACCGAACACAAAAACAAAAAAACACATGCTGGGCTTTGATCCCTGCAGCCCTCCACACTGCATTCTAACTGGGGCCGAATATAAAGAGCCACACGGCCTATCTCAGGCAGCATGTGGGCTGACAGGGGAAACTGGGGGGGGGGGGGGCCTGGTGTCGGGACCCACACACCTCCCCAAGATGCACCTGACTGGCAGCCTCACCTTCGCCACACCAGGGGCAGGAGAGGATGGCCTGATCTGATCCTTCAAAAGGCCCATCTCAAGTGCTCGCCAGGTGTGTGCAAGGTCTCGGGCCCCATCACACACAAAAGATTAACCATCAAAGAAAAAAGCTGTGAAAATGAAAATTCCTCCTCCCTCACCAATGTAATACTTTCCACTGCTCACAAGATCACAGGCACCGACTGGTGGCTCCTCCCCTCCAGTTTCCGCCCATTCTACAGAAAGCCTCAGTCCAGTCAGCAGAGCAGGAGCTCAGCCTGACCAGACTGGAAGCAGCGTCTGGAACCAACATCAAGGGGAGGAGGGAGCCAGGGCTGGGCGGGTCGAGTCAGTGTCACCAAGTACCCAGAAGTGGGGGTCTGGACCTTTCCCCAGGGCAGAACCCCAGCTCTGGGGCAAAGATCGCGGACCAGTGGAAGCCACTTTCCCCCAGGTGCCTTCCACTGTCTCTGGGCTTGACCCTTTCTAGAAAGCTCAGGGCTCTAGGTCTCCACGACCAGAGTTATGGGAAGCCATTCTCCACGGAGGAACAGGAGAAAGGAAGCCCACCCGGCACTCGGGAGGCTGAGGCAGAAGGAGTGCAGGGAGTTCAAGGCCAGCCTGAACTACATGGGGACACCCAGTCTTTAAAAAATAAATGGAGAAAGTCTTCATTTTCCAGCACCCCTGAAGGCCTCTTCATTCACTAAAATCAATGTAAGGTTCAGTCCTGTTTTTTCCCCCTTCTTTTGGTTTTTTGAGACAGGGTCTCCCTATGCAGTCCAGGTTGGCCTCGAAATCCAGGGGATCTTCCAGCCTCAGCCTCCCAAGTGCGGGGATAACAGGCATACACCATCAATCTGACTGCTCCGTTCTCTTCTGGCCTAGGCACCCGGGGACCAGTTTTCCCAGGGCACAACCTCCCTTTCCCGCACGTATGGGTTTCTGGTTTGGGGGCTGCACGGGGCCTTGGGCCAGCCTCCTCCTCCCCTCCGGGCCCGCCGCTGCCGGGAGAAGGCACACCCAGACCTAGGAAGCCGAGGTCCAATCAAGTCCCGGACCTGGTGTCCCCACCCCCACCCGTGCTGGCCCCGCCGCTCCGGGTCTCTGCCCGCGGGAGAGCCGAGGCCTGGGCTCCCGGCCCCCGCAGGTCCCCGTCCTCCCTGCCGGCTGCCCTTCCGGTTTGCGGCTCCGACTCCTCCTGCACGCCCACCCAGCCACCTGCCCGTTCTGCTTCCAGGAGGACCCGGGTCCTGGGGTCCCAGGAATGGGTTGGGGTCGCCGGCAGAGTCGCCCGGGGAAACTTCAGGATGAGAAAAAAGCAAAATCGAGCAGGAGAAAAGGCCGGAACACAGAAGCGATCGATGCCACCAGCCCTGAGCCCGCACCGGGGACTCGGAGCTTCCTCCTCGCAGGCTCCCGGGACAGCCCCGGCGCCCGGGAAGCTGCGACCGCCTGGCCCGAGGTCCCCGCTCTCCGCCCTGGGTCCCCAGTCCTCGATCCCCGCTGCCGCGACTCCCCGCCCGGAAACCCCGCTCCCGCACGGCCCCTTCCTCCTTTCGCACTCACCGAGCAGCGCCGGAGCCGCGAGCAAGCAGAACCGGGCCCCACAGAGCAGAACCGAGCCAAGCCCAGCTCCCTGCCCGCCCCTATTTATCAGCGTGTCCCCGCCCACCGACACGTGACCTGCGTGTCCCACCCCCGTCCTGCCACGTGACCCGCTCGCATTTCCTCCCAGCACTTGACCTGTGCGACCCCGCGGCCCGGGCGCCCAGCGCTGCCCTAGTCCCCGAGACCCCGCCCGGGCGCCGGACCTTGCGATCGGGCTGCGGAGGGCGAGGAGACCTTCCCCGGACCCGCTCCTTTCCAGGCCGCTGGAGCCTCTGCGGGCAGAGCACCCCAGGGAAGGAAGGCAGGTCCTGGGCCGGGATCTGCCCGGCCCCCTCTGTCCCCTCAGGCGAGCTGTAGGCTCCGGAATTTCTGTTGCCCGAGGCGGTCATGGAAGCCCGAACCGCTGCGAGTCAGCCCTAAAACCTAGGTGTGGTGGGGGGGGGGATTGAACTCAGGTCTTTGCGCTTGCACCGCAGGCGGCGAAGCCACTGAGCTAAATTCCCGGCCCGGCCGTCGATGTGTCATTCTTAACCTTCCTCTACTCTCTGCTTAGGAGCCAGCCATGAAGAAATTCCTTAAAAAAAAAAAAAAAAAAGTCAAGCGCGGTGAGTGGCTCACAACAGTTCCAGCTACTGGAAGGCTGAGACAGGAGGGTAGCAAGATGGGGCCCTGCCTGGGCAATTTAGTCAGACCCTGTTTCAAAATAATGAAAAGGCTGAAGATTTAGCTCCGCACTCCTCAAGTTCAATTCCAAGAAAAGTCTGGTATTTTATTTGAGTTTTTGTGACAATAAGAAATGGTTCGCTAAGCCAGATGGGATGGTCCTGGGCACCCTACCGAAACAGTCTGTGTGTGTGTGTGTCTCTCTCTCTTCTTTTGTTGCTTTGTTGTTTTTTTTTTTTCTTTTTCGGTACCGGGGATCAAACTCAGGACCTTGTGCTTGCAAGGCAGGCGCCGAAACCACTGAGCTAAATCCTCGGCCCCTGTTGCTTTGCTTTTTGAGACTTGGTCTCACTATGAACCCCAGGCTGGCCTCGAACTCCCGATGATCCTCCTGCCTCAGCACCCCCGAGTTTTGGGGTCACACCCGTGGGCCACCACACCCGGGGCTGGGTTTCTGCAGCAGGTGCCTGGCCACCAGCAGTCACACAGTCCCTGAGCCTGTGGAGACATCAGAGAGCTCTGGGCACAGGTGCCCACCTGGGGTAGGAGAAGGAGGAGGAGATGCCAGAGGCCAAGCTGAGCCCCAGTGGGTGGGGAGAGCTGGGGCGCAGGATAGCAGAGAAGGAAGCTCTAGCTCAGGGGCCCCAGCCTGTTTATCCCAGCCTGGCCCGAAACGTCACTGCGTCCACGCGTCGCCTTCCACGAGGTGTTGGATCCCTGTCGCCCCTTAAGGGGTCCCAAGGTGGCACAGGCAGGAGGACACGTGGACCCGTGGCAAGGCGCTGTCGTGGTGACAGCAGGATGAGAGAGATGCTCTGCTTGCTTCACCACACTGTGTTGGTGGAGAGGGAGAAATCAAACACACAGAATCCTAAGTAAATTCTACAGAGCAGAGGTTGGCGCTTCCTGGGCGTGCTGGGCGTCCTGGAAGCTTTGGGGGGAAGGTAATGCCGTGCAATCTTTTCCCTGCTGCCACCCTTTTTTCTTTATTCTCCTCTCCCTCCCTTCATGGTTCGCTCTGTTTCCTTCCTTCCTTTCTTTCTCCCTTCCTCCCTCCCTCCTTCCTTCCCTCCTTCCTTCCCTCCTTCTCTTCCCCAGGGTTTGAACCCCACAGCGTTAGAGAGGGGCCTTGACCTATGTGTGTAAAACGGGCTGCCTGCTGCACATGCAGGAAGGAGGCCAAGGTATACACCGTGTGGAAATAAAAACATAAACTCGCACCAAGTGACCATAGCAGCATTATTCACTATAGCTCAAAGGTGGAAGGCATCTGTTCGTCAGCTAATGAGTGGATAAACAAAATGTCATATAATCACAAAATGGACTATTACTCAGCTGTAAAAAGGGATGAGGTATTGCTGCGTGCTGCAGCATGGGTAAACCTTGTACATATTATGCTAAAAGAAAGGAAAAAGGGCCCATGGGAAATGTCCAGAAGAAGCCAGTCTAGGGATATAAAGTACAGTAGTGATTGCCTCAGTGGAGGGGAGGTGGCAATTTGGGAAGTGATACTAAAAGGCATGTGGTAGTAAGATTGCTCTCAGCTGGATGCAGGGGTGGCTGCATGTTGCTGGGAATACACAAGATTCTTGAATTGTACTTTTATTTTGTGTCACGTAAGTCGATTATTATGTTTAGTCCTGAAAGTATGTTTCCCCTCAAAAGAAGGGTTCGTGAAAGTTTCATTATACCCGGGAAGAATTGTACAATTTATTTATTGTGTTTTTTGTCTGCTTTTTGAGATGGGGTCTCAGTATATAGCCCAGGCTGGCCTTGAACTTGTGGCAATCCTCCTGCCTCAGCTTTCTGAGTGCTGGGATGACAGGTGTGCGCCACCACGCCAGGCTGGAGTTGCACATTCTACATGGGTAAAAAGCGTGGCAAAGGGCCAGGGATTTATCTCAGTGTTTTCACCACCTGCTGTCCAAGCGCAAGGACCTGAGTTTGATCCCCGGTACCAAAAAAAAAAATTTGTGGCATGTCAGTTAGATTTCAGTACTGATGTTATGAAAAAGTTGATTGGGAAGTCCTGGAAAATAGGAACCGTTCTTTTTGTTTTCTGTCAATTTGGAGGTCTCTTGTCTGAAGAAATACCTGAGTTGTTCTTCACCGGCAAGTCCTATTAATCTCATTTCCTCAGCCCTCTTGGTGACCGTCTCTGTCCCCCGGAGGAGACCCTGGTGGGGCAGCTTCCGACTGAGGGTCTTGGTACCCACAGGCTCTGCAGGGCTGACAGATGCCTGGTCAGTCCTCTTCCCAGGTGTGGCCTTTGAGGAGTGACTCCGGATCTGGGGGTCCTCTCTTTAGCCTGCAGGACCCAAGGCAGGGCCTCGCAGTCCTGTGAGCCCTTTGGTCACTGGGGCTGAGCGGAAGCCTGCAGCCTGAGGCCCCGCCATGGCCGCTTTATCCACCCGGACAGCATCCTGGTCCCTTGGTCCGACTTCCTTCAGCCCGGTCTCCACTGCTCTCCACCTGCGCTGTGGCAGGAGTAGATCCTCACGCTGGGCTTTCCAATGAGCCGTCCAACCCTGTATTCCCCAACTTCACAACCTTTGACATTTAGACTGAAGAGTTTTTAAAAACGGGAGGGGACATAAGAAGAATTAAGAGGTGCTGTGTACCTGCACCGACCCCCATGGGGACTGCAAACATGGACTGAGGGAAAAGCAAAAGGACTCGGGCCTCCTCAGGGGCCCCTTTGGGTGTTCTCAGGGCCTGCTGTTGGGCAGTGACACGTGACCACATCTGAGGGGTTCAGGCTTCATTTTGCAAGGGTCTCCGGAGGCTGCAGCAGGGCTGCAGCGGGCCCGCACCTGCCGAGGGGAGAGGCTGGTGGTGCCCGTTTGTGCCAGCTGAGGCTGCCTGGCCTGGACAGTCAGCCTGGGTGACCTGGACGGCAGCCAAGGCTGGGAGTCCCTCCCGGGGCGCCCTGAAGCAGACGGGAGCTGAGTAGGCCAGGGTGACTTAGCAAGAAAAACAGTGAGACAGGGCCACCCAGGAAGGCTTGGGGCTCCGCTCTGTTTCTGGAGGACGCGTGGGTGACAGGTGGCACCTCCATTACCCCCGTGGCTGCTGACGGCTGTGACGGGGACTTGACTCCAAACAGCCAGGCAGCCTCTCTGCGCTCGGCTGCACCTGGGATTCACTGGTGTGACCAGAGCTGGGCTTTCCAAATCCCTTCGCCGGAAACCATGCGAATCAAAATACTGCCAGGGAAGGGAGGAAGAGAAGTAGCTCCCGTTCCCAGGGCTGAAAATCGTCTCCGATTTCTCTTCTGTAAATCACACCCGAGTTTGGAAGGTCAGGCGTGCGTCGCACCATGGGGAGCTGAGCTGGGCAGAGGCAGAGGGGCCGAGGACCTGCTTCCCGGGACTCCAGGTGGGGGTCCTCCCACACGGCGAGCCTCTGTGCAGGGCCCAGGGAGGAGCTCCCAGGGGGACGTGTGACGGCTGCTCAAGGACAGAGCAAAGACCCCGAGTGTCACCCCGAAAGCTCCCGGTTTGTCTGAGGTGCCTCTTTAGCGGCCCCTCACAGTCTCCACACACTCCCAGTGCTGGGGCTCCGGATTTGACTCGGGAGGGGTCACGGTGCAGTGCTTCGGACCTTGGAGACCCAGAGAGGAAACGGGACATTCCTGACTGGATGTGTCCCGATCAAGCAGGGAGCCGGGAAAAGCGGGCAAAGGCCGGCGTTCCCTCCACGGATGTCAACAAGACTCAATCCTGTGACAGGTGCCGCCCGGTGCTGGGAGTTGAACTCTGCCACATCGAATGTGAGATCCATCAGTAATGAAAGGAAATTTCCTCAAAGACAACTGCAACAGCGAATGATCTTTCCTCTGGTCATTTAAAAACGTCTCTGCGGTATTTCTCGGTCTGTAAGTGGAGCCACTGTTCGCTCAGGTTTTTATCCTGTAAGCAAACATCTTTATCGGTCTTACATGGAGCGCTGTGTAGCTGCCTGCCTGCCACCTGAGTCTAGAGCAGACTTTATGCTGTCAGCTGCCCCAGAGGGCGGGACCTACCGACTGCCTGTAGTCAAGAGAGGCTCAGCAGCCCGGGTAAGAAGGACTCTTAGCAAGACTCTGTCTCAAAATAAAAAGGTCATTTTAAAAAAGAGCTAGGGATGTAGCTCAGGACAAAGACCCTGGGTTCAACACCTAGTGCCACACACACACACACTCTCACACAGGACTGTACATGTTCAGGATGGGTATAATTTTCGAAAATATTTTCGTTCCGTGGTTGGCTGAATCTGCTCTCGGAACCTGTGGCCTGGAGGTCCTGAGAGCCGTGTTTAAGAAGGGTCACTCTCCCCATTTCCTTACTCCGCAGAACTGGCAGCCGCCGGAGAGAGAGGAAGGGAGGCTGGGGCACTACCAACGTCATGCGCCAGTCACGCGCCACAGGGCAGCCGGACTGGGCCAGGCGCGCTTCCCATCTTGCTGACGTCATCGGCACCGCCCCTGCACCTCTGCCCCCCCCCCCCCCCCCCGCTGGGGACCAGCGAGGGCGGTCGGTGGCAGAGCTGGGTCCTCCGTGGGGCTCGGACTGGCCCAGCTGCTGCTTCTGTCCCGTGGGGACAGCTCCGGTGACTGTGCTCTCCCCGAAAGACAGCGCTGTGCCGGCATCAGCTTGGGGCCTGGAAACCTGAGAACGGGGGCCTCCTACTCCAAGCTCTCAGATATTTTGGCCCAACCCACAGTGCAAGTGGGAGAGGGGTTTCCCGGCCTGGCCAGCAGGGTTGGGGAGGAAAAGGGTAAACTGTCACCACTTCAGGGCACCGTGGCTGCTCGAACTCACCTCGGTACCAGTGATACGTGCTACGGAGAACAGCCTGAGAGCTTGTGAAGTTTAGAAACCCTGACAGGCGTGCTGCGGATGGCTAATAAATAATTCTCAAAAATGTGTTGATCTTGGGCTGGGCGTGGTGGCAACATCTGTAATCCCAGCACTCGGGAGGCTGAACCAGGAGGGTCAACCTGAATTTCAGGCCAGCCTGAACTACACAGTGAGGTCCTCTGTCTAAAAAAAAAAGCAAACAAAAACCAAAGTATTGATCTTGGCCGGGCGTGGTGGCATAAGCCTATAATCCTCAGCACTCTGGGAGGCTAAAGCAGGAAGATTGAAAGTTAGAGCCCAGCTTGGGCAATTTAATGACCTAGCACTAATTAATTGTGATGTTGCTCAGTGTGAAGGCCCAGGGTTCAATAGCCAGTAACACACACCCCCCAAAACCCAACTTAGCGGGCTGGGTGTGTGGCCCAGTGGCAGAGCAATTGCTTAGAAATATCAAGGCCCTGGCCTTTATCCCCAGCACGCAGGAAAATAAATTCCCTGGTCTTTGCAGCATGTTTGTTACTCATGCATTCTGCTTGGGCATGAGAAGCCCACGTTGAGACATGAAGTCATCTGGCTGCCAGCGTTTGCCAGCAGCGCTCTCCCTGTTTGTTTGTCTAGGGCTCCGCGTGGGCAACACGACTTCCACCGATTGCCCTGCACCCGGACTGCACCTGTGCGGCATTTTTCTGCCCTTAGCCAGCTCGGCTGCGAGTGTGTGGGGACTCGGGGACCAGTCATCGGCACCACGTGGGAGCTGGCAGATCGCACGACAGGAGCTGGCTCCCGGGCCCAGGAGCATCTTTCCTCCCAGCCCGGGCTTCCTGCCTTCCCGCCAACCGGAAGTGCCCTGCCGGCAGTGCCCCTCAGGGTCTCCTGCAAAAAGGCCAGGTGTGGGCGCAGGGTGCCCAGCCTGCGGCAGTGTGAGTTGCTGGCCAGACCATGCAGGGGCTCGGCCCCTGAATTCTGGGATTGCAGCGTGCACCGCCCGCCCTCTGGTGCTTCCAGCCGAGGCCCTCAGAGTCTGCAGGCCTCCAGGTGAAGGGGAGGCGCCCGGGACAGGAGGCTGCAGGGTCCGCAGGTCACCGCCGCTCCTCCTTCGTCTCTTGGGCGTGCTTTGATCCAGCTGAGAACAACCCCCTGTGGACTCCCACGCACACCTGGACCCTGGTGAGTTCAGCAGACTCTGGAGCCTCGGGGTCTGCGGCGGGGGGTGGGGGGTGGGGTGTTCATCACGCAAAGCTCCTCCGTTTTGAATTTTTTTCCCTGGAGCTGGACATGGAATTCAGGCCTGACTCTTGTGCTACACCCCGACCCTGGCAATGCTCTTTGGGTTCCACTCAGTCCCCACCTCTGCGTTTCTTGGCCATCTCCCCCAGCTCCCCTTCAGTGGCCACACCCCTTTCCTTCCCTGCCTGTGGACTTTCATCTCGTGAGGCCTCCTCTGCCCCGGCCTGGTCTGACCAGGCTGCAGCGAGGTCCTGCACCGGTCGGCATTCTGGAGCCAGGTCTGGTGGTACATCCCTGTAGTGCTAGCACTCAGGAAGCTAAGGCAGGAGGATTGCCCCAAATTTGAGCCCAGCCTGAACTGCATACATTGGAAGACCTTGTCTCTCCGAAAAAACAAACAAACAAAAAACCCTGGGGTCACAGAGCTTGCTTTTCTATTTTTACTTCTCTGGGAAAGTTCCTCTTGGAAGTTCCAGCCTTGCTCAACTCAGAGATGGCTGGGCAGGGCTGACGCTGGGGCATGCACACCTGAGATCCAACATGATGCTCCCTGACCCCCAAGAATGCTTAGAGCCGCTCCTTGCGGCACTGTGACCCGGTGTATGTCCCTGAAGCCTATAATCCTAGGAGACCCCGTGCTACATTCATACCACCTGGTTAAGATGCTGTCACATGTGCTCCCCTCTGGGACTCTGAGTCTGTGTCCGTGCTAATGGTAACACCTTCCCCAGGCTTGCAGTGTGTGTGTTTGTCTTGCCTGCCGTGTTCCAGGCACAGTACTGGGCTGGATTGGAACTTGTGACCTGGGCGGGGGGATAGATGCATATCCATCAGCCCAGCTGGGCACAGTGGCATTTATCCCTGGGCTGCAGACCTTCTGGTCAGGCAAATCGGGCCATCAAGAGCTTTCTTACTCTTTCAAGGATCTTCTGCTTCCCATTGTGGTGCATGCCTGTAATCCCAGCACTCTGGGAGGCTGAGACAGGAGGATTGCCACAAGTTCAAGCCCAGCCTGAGCAACAGTGATTTAGGAAGTCCCTGTCCCAAAATTTAAAAAAAATAAATAAATAAGGGCTAGAGTGTATCTCAGTACGAAGGTCCTGGGTTCAATCCCCGGTACTGGAAGAAGGGAAAGGACCACATGCAGGTATTCCAGCATGTGGCTTGAAGCAGGACTGAGTACGCCCTGACTGAACGGTGTGTGGGAGGATAAAGGTGTGGATTGTACTTTGGGTTTGGGGCTTGGTGCCGCCACTCGTGTTGGAGCTGGAATCTGGGTCCTGGACTCTGACCATGCAGTGCTGGAGCTGTCTTCAGAGCTGTCAGACTCAACCTGTAGGAGGGGCTGCAGCTGTCTGGCCCGGGGCAGTAACCCAGAGGCAGGCAGACCCCAGGGCGGGGAGCAGGTGCGGTGGCCCTGAAGCCCCAGCCTCATCCTTGCTGCCTGTGCTTTGAGACTCACCCGCGCCGGACCCCACCCCAAGCTGATGCCAACACACTTCAGGTGTTTACCTGATAGGGATCATTGGCTGTGTCACCTGGGCCCCAGTTGACCCGGCCAAAGTCACAGTGCCAACACCCGAGACTCCCTGGCCCCAGGCTGCCTGCGGGGTGTGGGCCAGGCATGGAGAGCGAGCCTGGGGCTGGGGTGACCTGGCAGGCCCGAGCTGGCTGTGTCACCCTGGTTGTGTTCCTGGCAGGCACTGGGCCTAATGAGGCGCTGCCTAGTGTGCATCCCTGCAGCGGAGCTGCTCTGGAGGGGCTCCGAGGCTTCCGGGGTCTCCAGAGCAGCCTGGGGACTGCTGCATCCTCTCCGAGAGGGGTGGGCAGCAGAGGACAGAGGACAGGGCTGGGTGGCCCAGGGGCCGGACCCAGGGTCCGCGCCTTCCAGAGGCCACGTTCTGTGGAAGTTGCTCAGCGTCTCCGGGCCTTGGTCACATCCTGTGTGGCATGGGGACAGCAGTCACCTTGTGGAACGGTGCTTTAAAGGTTGAAATAACGTCAGTGAGGGCTTCTGGGCCCTGTCAACCTTCAGGTCCTGGCCATCGTCATGGTGACCGTTGTCAGGGCAGGGCCCCCACTCTGGTGCCCATGAGGACCTGACTGAGCTCGGCCTTGTGTAACTCATTGGGTATAGGACAGCTTCAAGGTCACAGCTCCAGGGAGGGCACAGGATGTCCCCATCGGCCATGGCTTCCTTCGGTTCCACCTGGTGCTCTCTGGCTCTAGGACTTGAACTGCAGGTGACTCCAGCCCTCAGACTCATGGGTTCCCCTCCCCTCGGGCTCCAGGGCCTCCTGACGCTAGGTGGGTGGTCAAACAAGCCAGGCCCTTGAGTGAGTGTGGCCTGGCCTCTCCCTGGGATTGGGAAGAAGTGTCTGCTCTGGGAGTAGCCGCCCTTCATTGGCCAGTACTGGCTGGGTCCCAGAGTGTTCCATAGGACGTTCATTCACTCGTATTAACAATAACAACAACAACAACAACAACAACAAAAATGATGTAATCCCAACACTCAGGAGGCTGAAGCAGGAGGATTGCCACAAGTTCAAGGCCAGCCTGAACTACATAGGGAGACCCTGTCTCAAAAAACAACAACAAAAGATAACATTCAGTTTAGTTTAATTTTTTTTGACAGGGTCTCGTTATGCAGTTCAGCCTGGCCTTGAACTCACTGTGTATCCCAGGCTGGCCCCACCCTTGGGGGATCCTCCTTCTTCGGGCCCCCCTGAGTGCCGGGATTACAGAGTGCCACCAGGCCCAGCCTCATTTAGTTTAAGATTTTCACTGGCTCCTGCTCCTCCCTGTTCCTCCCCCATAATCTCATGGGACCACGTGGCTTGTGGGTCCATCACGAACAGAAATGTCAGAAATGTCAGTCTGCAGTGCACGGATGTAAGTCCCTTCTGCAGGTCACAACACCACGTTTCCCGATGAGCAGAGCCCCTCAGTGAGAAGGCAGCTTTCTCCATTATTAATTTGTCACAGTCCGAAAGAGTCAGACAGTTTTAGAGTTGAAGGCGCCGCCAGCACGGCTGTGGGTTGCTGATGTGCCATGCCATGCAGGATGTGGGGACACAGAGACTGGTGGGTCTCAGCTCCTGAGGACTCCAGCCCCAACGCCTGTCCACAGTGTGGGTGAAAGGCAGCAGCGCAGCAGAATTGTCTCATGCAGACCTGGCCCTCGGCAGCAGGTGTGGGCGCCCTTGCTCCTCCCTAGGCCGTTCAGCCCTGCATTTCCTTAAAGGGACCAGTCTTGTCCTCGGCCCCACCCCTTCCCCAGGTTCTGATGTCACTGTCTGCCCGCCCTGTGAGGCTGCCACGTCCTATGCTGGTGCCAGATCAGGCCACTGCTGGTGTTTTGGGTGTGTGCCCAGAATGTGGATCATTGGGCTGCTCACGAGGGTTCCCGTCCTCGTAGAGCTCTGCCTCCAGCACACACCTGGACCATTATGAGCACAAGCAGGTGGGGGAGGGCAGCAGGGCCCCCATCAAGACCTAGGCCGCTTCCTGGGAAGCCAGGGGCTCAGGTTGGGAAGGGCAGGGTCTGCTTTCCAACATCCGGCCTTCAGGCTGGTGGTGGAGTCGATTTCGCTGGCACTGGACTCTCCTGCGCCCCTCTGTCCTGGGTTGCAATGAAGAATAAATAACATCAGTTCTTAGTGTGTTCTTGGCCGGCTGTGGCAAGTCTGACGGAGCAAAGCTCTTGTCCTAAATATTTTATGAGCTTCTAAAAGCCTGACCTGTGATTTGAGCTTCAGAGAAGACTGCAAGATCCACCCCCTGGCTTTTTCCAGGTCAGCCCAGTCTCTGTGAGCCCAGAACGGATGTCTTTCCCCGAGATCCTAGAAGCAGATGCTTTCCTCTGGGTGCAAAGTGAAAAGGACTTTGGAATTTTGAAAGGCGGATTTCAAAACAGCCATCCGTTTGTTATACTGCTCTAATCTTGTTGATCTTTTTTTTTGTGTGTGTGTATCAGGAATCGAACTCGGGTTCTTGCACTTGTGGGACAGGCAGTGGAACCACTGAGCTAAATCCCTGGGCCCTAGTTGATCTTCTTTTATTTTTTTTTTGGTACTGGGGATCGAACTTGGGTCCTTGTGCTTGCGCAGCAGGCAGCGAAACCACTGAGCTAAATCCCCAGCCCCAGTTGGTCTTTAAAAAAAAAAATTCTATTTCTTATTCTTGTGCTAGGGTTTGAACCCAGCTCCTCCACACTGAGCTTGACCCCCAGCCCTGTTTTCTATTTTGAGAGAGGATCTTGTTAAATTCCTAAATTGTCCAGGCTGGGCTCAAGCTTCTGATCCTCCTGCTTCAGCCTCCCAGAGTGTGGAGACTGCAGATGTGCACCACCACACCTCACTAGGATGGTGCTCTTATTGGAAGAGCTTCACAGGCCTTTTTGGGGGCCAAGCTTTTGAACTGTGCTCTCCTGGCCCTTGCTCATGAGGGCAGGCGACCTCATGGGAAGGGAGTTCCATCTTCCTGGCCAGCTGGGGTTGGTCCTGGGCATCACTTGCCTCGCAGGTAGTTGACGTAAGTGCTGCTACTCCGAGGAGCATCGGCAGGGAGAGACAGGGCCCTGTGCATCTTTGTCCCCTCTCCAACCTGATCCTGGCCCTGCAGCTGCAAGATCTCCCTCCCTACCCCGGTACTGGGTATTGAACCTAGGGCCTTTGCATTGGGCTGTATCCCCAGACCATTTGTCATCATTATTATTAATTGTGAGATGGGTCTCACCATGTAAGTTGCCCAGGCTCGGCTTGAAATTGTGGTCTTCCTGCCTCAGCCTCCCGGAGGGCTGGGATTACAGGCCTGCACCTCCACATGGGGCTCAGTGTGCACCCTGATGCTCAGAGGGCCTCCTTTTTCCCTCCTGCTGTCCCCAGCTCCCTCCTGTCAGAGTGGACTTCTCAGGGGAGCCCCTGCCAGTCCCTCGAGACGCCCTGGCACACCTGTCATGTCACAGGGTTGGTGTTCTCTGGTAGGCGGGTGGGGCTCGAGTGTGACTGTTGTGTAGTCCTAAGATATCGCACTAGGTTTGTTTCCCTGTCCCAGAAACTTCTGGGCAGAGAGAGGAGAGAGCTGCTCCCTGCAGAAGAGGTCTACAAATTATTATTAGTTTTGGTGTTTTTTTGAGACAGAGTTTCACCATGTAGTTCAGGCTGGCCTTGAACTCATTGTGCAGCCCGGGTTGGCCTTGAATTCAAGTGATCCTCCTGCCTCAGCCTCTTGAATACCGAGATTACAGATGTGCACCATTATGCCCAGCCCTTTTTTTTTTTGAGACACTATCTCCTTAAATTGCTCGGGATGAAGGGCCGGGGATTCAGCTCAGTGGTTTCACTGCGTGCTGCACAAGCGCAAGGACCCGAGTTTGATCCCCGGTACCAAAAAAAAAAAAAAAATTGCTCGGGCTGACCTCCAACTTGTGATCCTCCTGGCTCAGCCTCCTTGGGAGGTGTGTGCCACCAAGCCTGGCTCCATCTTCTGTTTTTGAGAGTGTCTAGAGATATTTCTGTAAGAAAAGCCAAGAGGCTCAGGGGCTGTGACTGGTGTGAGGAGCAGGCAGAGAGACGAGGAGGGTGCAGCTAGCCGGAGTGAGGTCAGGCCCGGGAGCATCCAGCCCTGGGGACTCCAGCCGACCAGCAAATAAGCGCAGGAGCACCGCGCTGTCCCTGCCCTGGGGACGAGGTGGAAATCTCTATTTGTAGCTGACTCTGTCTGCTTTTTAAATATTAGCTAAGGTGAAAACAGAGGACAAGCACACACCAGGCTGAGTCAGGCACAGCTGCCTGCTGCTTCCGCCCTCCTGGCTGCAGGGCACTCTCTGCCCTACGTCCCTGGTGGACTGTCACAGAGTGAGGACACTCCTGGGGACAGCCAGGGTGCGTCCTGCAGCTGCGGGCACTGGCCTCCCCTCTGTCCCTGAAGGGGCCCACTGGGTTCCCTGGGCTGCTCTCGGCCTCCGCTTCTCTCCGTCTTCCTCTCCCTCCTTCGCCACTTATTATTATTATTATTATTATTATTATTGTTGTTGTTATTATTTTCAGTACCAGAGATCTAACTCAGGATCTTGCACTTGCGAGGCAGGCGTGGTACCACTGAGCTAAATCCCTGGCCCCTTCGCTGTTGATCTTTATCAGCCCATATTTGCTGTGTGTGGTGATCAGTCCTCGTGGGGCGTTTAATTCTTTTAAATCCTCTTCCCCTCCCGTCTGTCCCCTTTCCTTCCATCTCTTCGTCGCCTGCCCTTTTGCAAATGATCTGTCTCCTTATTTTCTATCTTTTATGTTGCTCTTTATTTATACTTTGGATTTCTCACCTAAGAGAAACCATGCCATATTTAAGCTCGTGGGTCTGATTTATTTCATGTAACATTATGCTCTCCAGGTGCATCCACTTTCCTACAAATGACTCAAGTTTATCGTTCTTTATGACAGAGTAGTACTCTATGGTCTATAAATACACACTTTCTTTATCCATTCAGTTGTTGATGGACTTATAGGCCTATTTCAAGATTTAGTAATTGTGAATGTGCTGCTATAAACATGGGTATGCACGGATCACCATAATGGGATACACTGTTATATGTATCTTTTGGGAAGAAACTACAAGTGGAGTAGCTGGGTCAGATGAATTTCTAGTTTCAGTATTTTTGAGGAATCTCCATGCTGATTTCCACAGTGGCTGCACCAGCTCACTCTCTCATCAACAATGCAGAAGGGTCCCGCCCCCCTTTGTGTGTTGTTATCTGATTTCTGGATGATGACCATTCTTTTGAGATAGAATCTCAGTGTTGTTTTAATTTGCCTTTCTTTACTAGCTAGTGGGTCGAATATTTTTCCATGTAATTATTGGTTACTTTTACTTCTTCTGAGAAGTGTCTATTCATTTCAGTTGCCCTTTTTTCAATTGGGTCTTTTGTTTTTAGGGGGTATAATTTTTTTTGAGTTCTTATGTATTCTAGATATTAGTCTCCTGTTTGAGGAATAGCTGGCACAACTTTTCCCATTCTGTAGGCTGTCTCTCCACTCCATCGGTTGTTTTCTTTGCTGTGCAGAGCTTTTTAATTTGATGTGATCCATTTGTTGATTCTTAGTGTTATTTCTTGTGCCGCTGGGTTTCTGTTCAGAAAGACCTGTCTACATCTTCAAGGGTTTTATCTGTTTTATCTTTCAGTAGATTAAGTGTTTCTGGGTGTTTTTTTTATTCTTTTTTTTTTTTTTTGGTACCGGGGATCGAACTTGGGACCTTGCGCTTGGGAGGCAGGCGCCCAAACCACTGAGCTAAATCCCCGGCCCAAGTGTTTCTGTTTTAATACTTAGACTTTTGATCCATTTTGATTTTGGTTTAGTACGTGGTGAAAGATACAGGTCTAGACTCGGTCTTCTGCACGTGGACAGCCTGTTTCCCCAGCTCCATTGGCTAAAGAGGCCATCTTTCCTCCAGTGTGAGTTTTTGGCCCCTTTGTCAAAGATCAGGTAGCTGAATGTACCTGGGGTTGTTTCTGCACTCTGTGTTCTATTCCATTGATCCATACGTCTGAGGTTTTTCCCCCAATGCTATTGTGGATAAGTCAGTTAATTAGATATCTTGTAGGCAGTTAGACAGGGCTGGCCCTTGAGGAACCACCATGGAGGACAGTGAAGACACATTCACTGAAGGCCAGCATTGTAAAAGGAGAGAAGCTACTGCACCCCGGTGCTTCCCCTAGGGATGAATAGCAGTGACTAATATTCCAAGTAGCCATCAATCACCTGGGTGGGGGACCAAGATCTTACACACCCCTTCCAGGGAAGATCCCTGACGCATCCCTCAAAAATTCTTGTTCAGTTGTTGTACGCTTGCTATGTGACTTGCTTCCCTATTGGATCCCCATTTAATCAATATTACCTAAGCAACTATACTTGTAATCTTATTGGTTGATCATAGTTTTGTCCCACCTCATGTCCACCTTGTGAATTCTCATTGGACCAATATTACCTAAGCAACTGTACTTGTAATCTTACTAGTTGACTATAGTTTTGTCCCACTTTGTACCTGCCTCACCTCATGGCTTTGCTGCATATAAATCCCCTGGGTGCCAGGGATTTAGCTCAGTGGTTCTGCCGCCTGCCTCATAAGCAGAAGGACCTGCGTTTGATCCCTGGTACCAAAAAAAAAAAATTAAAAAACAAAAAACCCCCTGGGAAACAGGGTCCCTGGGCAGTTGTCTCTGTTAGACCGAAGCTGTCTCTCAATAAATTTTTCCTACTCTTAACCTCCGTTGTTCCTAGAATTCATTCTTCAATTGTAGAGAACAGGAGCTCGAGTTTCAGATATCTAGCAGGTTTGACAGTTGCATCTGTTCCCCCATGTCAATACCATGCTGTGTGTATCACTAAAGTGTCATCTGTAGTATGAGTCGAGGTCTGGGATTGTGATGCCTCCTGCTTTACTCTTCTTGCCCAGGGTTGCTTTTGCTCTCCTGGGTCTCTTCTGGTTCCACACGAATTTTAGGATTGTTTTCTCTGGTTCTGTGAGGAGTGCTACTGGTATTTTGGTTGGAATTGGATTAAGTCTGTACTTCAGTTTTGGAAGCAACGTTGGTTCTGCCTACCCAGGAGCAGGGGACACCTTTCCATTTTCTGAGGTCCTCGTCAATCTTTTTTGTAGTGCCGTAATTTTGGCTGTAGAGGTCTCGCTTCATCAGTTAGGTTAATTCCTAAGTATTTAACTTTTCTTGATGCTATTGTGAAAGGCATTGCTTCCCTAATTTCTTCCTTGGGGACTTTATTATTGGGGTACAGGAACACTGTTGACTTTTGCGTGCTGACTTTGTATCCTGCTACACTACTGAATTTGGTTGTTAATTATAGGAGACTTTTGGTGGATTCTTTGGATCTTCTACGCAGCGCATCATGACATCTACAAATAATGACACTGTGACTCCTTCCTTTCCGATACCGTATCCCTTTTATTTCTTTTTCTTGCCTGATTGCTCTTGCTAATGTTTTGAGGACTGTTGAGCAGGAGTGGTGATAGCGGACATCCTTGTTCTTAATTTTAGAGGGCAAGCGTTCAGCTCCAGGCCATTTAATGCAGTGTTGGCCCTTGGCATTTATCAGATTGAGACAAGATCCTCGATATCTGTTTTCCTCAGGTCCTTTTCTTTTTATCATGAGTGAGTGTTGGAGTTTGCCAAGGCTTTTTCTGCGTCAAGTGAGAGGCTGTGATTTCTGCCGTGTTTCTGTGCATGTGGTGTATTATCGCATTTACTGATTTGCGTGTGTTGACTTCCCTCCTTCCCTTTCTTCTTCCTCTTTACTGCAGTGCTGAGGATTACACCCAGGAGCTCACGAGTGCCAGACAAGCGCTCTCTGCTGGGCTCCTCCCTGCCCGCCAGGTGACTGATTCCTGGGTGCACTCGGGCGTCTTTGTCCCTACAGAGACAGAGCTTGCTGTGCAGCATTACAGTCAGCTTGGGGGGCTGAGTACCTTCTGTGCCTCCAGGTCCTTCCCATCTTCTGTGCCCTCCCTGGGGCCCAGAGTGGAGTCTGCACCCACCTCAGGAAGCCTCCAGGTGCCAATTGGTCCCTCATCCCTGCAGTGTCCAGATGTTGTGCCAAGCGAGCCGATAAATCACCAAACACTGGGACCAACGACAAAGTTAAACTGAAAGGAGTTTATTCACATGCGTGGACTCCACTCCTTAAGCGAAGTGAAGCCCTGAGTCCAGGAACAGCACAGTTTATATAGGGTGTCATAGCAGCATAGCTTTTATAGGTGTTATTTTAAAAAGAGAAGTTCAAGGGTAGATTAACATGTTTTTGACTAGTTGCAAAAGTATTTTTCACAACTCAGCTGTCTTGCTGTCTTATCAGGTTGGGGCAATTTACAGTAAAGGGAGGCACCAGGCACTGTCTCTTTCTGAGAAGCCTTGAAGCAAGTTTACAGAAGCAGAACAAGCAGTTACAAAAACATCAATTTTATAAGGGGAGGGGCATGAGGGGGCATTTCTTGGGTGTACCCTGGTCTCACACCAGACATCTCTGTTCTTGAGTAGAGGGAGTCGGGGTCACCTCCCCACTGCCCCAACCTCCTGCCCAGTGATGCTCAACTCGACCGCTGCTCTTTTCCTGACAGCCTGTGATCATCAGCTGCGCAGCAGCTGTGTGCTGACTCTTTGTGTTGTTGGTGCTGGGGACGAACCCAGGGCTTCATGCGTGCTAGGCAAGCAGTCTACCACCGAGCTCCATCCACAGCGCTCTTCGTTTCCTTGTTTTGTTTTTCCTGTGTACAGTACTTCTGTTTCACTCAAGTTGTCCACTGGGGCCAGCGCTGATTGGGCCCAAGAGAATCTTCACTGTATGTCTCAGACACCTTTCCCCGGACCTCAATGGTTTATCTACCGCGGAGCCACAAATTAGCCTCAACATAGCATCCTGAAACAACGCACACCTACGACCTCAGTTCCTGTGGGTCAGGGGTCAGTGGTCTGGATGAGGTCAGCACGGGCCCCCTGCTTCATGGTCCCCCCAAGACCTCACTGAAGGCGGCGCCCAAGGCAGAAGTCTGATCCCACAGCTCAACCCAGGGAGAATACTCTTCCTGGCTTGCTTGTGTGGCTGCTGCAGGATCCAGTTCCTCAGGAGCAGCTGGGCCCAGGACCTCAGTTCCTAGGTAGCTCGGGACAGAAGTCACCCCGCTGCCCGCACTGTGGCCCCAGCAGCACGGAAACTTGCTTCGTGAAAGGAGCCAGCAGGTGACACCCCCTCCTTTGCCCTGTGAACACCGGGAGAGGGTCATGGGGACTGTCATGCGATCTGTCCTCCACAAGGGCCCTGAGCCCCGTTTGGCTCTTTCTGCCCCGGAAGGAGGGCAGCCAGCTGTGGTGGCCTCTGGGGGGGTCCTGTGTCCCCCGAGGGCGCTTCTGAGCCAGACAATACGGGAGCTGCGGCTGGCCCAGGATTTCCTTATTTTCAGTGGAAGATGGAATTAGCTAACTTCCGATCCCATTTAGTAACTTGTGGGGCTAGAAATTCCACCCTTTTCGTGGATTCTTTCCTGAAATTTGGAATTTGTGTATGTTGTCATTTTGCTTGTGTATGTCACTAAAAGCTTCATTTGTTTTATTTCTTTTTTTGTTCTGGTTTTTTTGAGACAGGGTCCCACGCGTAGTTCAGGCTGGCCTTGAGCTCAGTGTGTAGCTCTTGAACTCACAGTATTCCTCTTGTCTCTCAAGTGCTGGAATTATAGAAGCTTCATTTCCTGTGCAGGTTAGCAAACTATTTTATTGCCCCATAATTTGTCAGTATCTCACTCTGATATAGACATGATTGCATCTGCTTGCCTGTGGCTTTTTTTAAAATTCACTAAGCTTATTGGTACATTTTGGGTATACATTCTGATCACATTCATCCTTAGGGCTTTGTACCTGTACATGGTATATCTTGGTTCTTATTTTTCTCATTCCCTTTCCCTCCCTTCAACCTCTCTACCCCTTCCTATTTACAAAAGCTTTGTTTCTGTATTTTCCTTTTTTCATTTTTTTCTTTCCCTTCTTTCCTTTCCCCTGCCCCCCTCCATAGTTCTCCTTCCCCTTTGAACATTTTCTTCCTATTTCACATTATCTATTATAGATTTTGGTTCTCATTTACACTTTCAGTTTCTCACACCAGAGAGACAATTTGGTATTTACAGATGTGTGCATCAACTTTCATAGTACCTTTTACAGGAAGTTCTCAAGAAATATCTGGTCTTTGGGTTTTTTGGTTTTTGTTTGTCAGTGCAGAGGTTTAAACCCAGGGCTTCTTCCATGCTAAGCCTGGGTTAAGCCGCCACTGAGCTACACTCCCCATCTATGAACATCCGTTAATTGAATGAGTAAATGAATGAGTGCATGACAATTTGAAGTTTTCACTGGATTTGCTTTGTGCAGAAAGCAAGAGATGGGAGTCACCCATCACCTGTGACCCAGGGCTGGAGGGAAATCCTGGGGACTGCTGAGGAATTGCACCACATCCCTACTGGTAATTTCCAGTAGGCCCTGGAGGCCCTAGAGCAATTGTGTGGCCTGACTTCCTTACAATGGTTCTCCTAAGCCTCCTCCCCAAGCCTCTGTCCATCAAGTCAATCTTGGAAGCTGTACAAGCTGGGGAAGTTGCTTTGTGATGGGGCCTTTGCCCAGCGTGCACGGGGGAGGGGGGGGGGCTGGGTTTGGTCCCCAGCACTGCAAGGGAAGGGAAGGGAAGCAGGGGGAGGGAGGGAAGAGGAGAAGAGAAGGGAGGGAAAGGAAGAGAAGATCTCTTGATCCTCTTCCCATCTTGGAGAGAAAGGGGGAGAGGTGAGGGAAAGGGGATATAAAAAGAATTAATATGTGTTAGGCACATCACAGCTCTGCACAGGGAATGCAATCATTACACACTGTGAGCACGTACTATAAGAAATAAAAACTGACAAGAAGAAAGAAGAGGATATAAAGGCAAAAAGACTTTTTTTTAAAAAAAATAACTATTATCAAACACACACATACAGAAATTAAAACCATTCAAAGAAGAACAATGCAAGGGAAAAAAACCTACAGTAATATTCAAATACAGTAGAACTCAACCAAAACAAAACTGAAAAGCATTTAAACATTTTTCCATATAACTTAAAAAAACATCTCAAGTACCAACAAGACACCAGAGGATGTGATTTGTTTCAGAAAGGTCCCCAAAACCAACATTGAATAAATAGTGGTCTGGAAAAAAACTCCAGTTAGCTAGCAGACTCCACATAAGCCAAGCTTCTCCCTAATTTAAATTTCGATACAGTCATATGACACACAATGGAAACACAATCCGAGAAATATGTTATTAGGCAATTTCATCTGTGTGCATCCTCAATTACACTTTCAGTTTCTCACACCAGAGAAACTATTTGGTATTTACACATGTGTGTCCTATTTATTTCACTTAAGAGGATGGCCTCAATATGCATCCACTTAGCTATAAATGTCTCTAGTTTCTGGTTCTTTATGGCTGAGTAGTAGTCCATTTTATAAAAAAACCACACCTTCTTTATCCAGTCTCCAGTTGATGGGAACTTGGGTTATTTCCAAGCTTTCGCTATTACAAACTGTGCCCTTATAAACATGGGTGCACAATGGGACTGGGGATTTAGTTCAGTGGTTCTGCTGCCTGCCTCACAAGTCCAAGCAAGGTCTGGAGTTCGATCCCCAGTACCAAAAAACCAAAAAACAAAAAAACTGTGAGCCAAAATAAAGTTTTAGGGCTGGGGATTTAGCTCAGTGGTTCTGCTGCCTGCCCCACAAAGGCAAGGACCCAAGTTTGATCCCCGGTACCAAAAAATAAACAAACAAACAAACAAAAAATGGGTGCACATATATCACTGTGGTATGATTCTTTTAATTTTGGGGGAGAAGATACCCAGCAGG
Source organism: Heterocephalus glaber (assembly GCF_000247695.1). The sequence goes on from NW_004624758.1 coordinate 25,404,643, forward strand.
GGAACAGCTGGGTCAAATGGGACTTCCAGTCCTAGTTCTTTGAGGTATCTCCATACTGATTTCCACAGTGCTTGCACCAGTCTACACTCCCACCAGCAGTGGAGCAGGGTTCCTCTTTCCCCACAGCCCCACCAGGATTTGTTATTGGTTGATTTCATGATAGCAGCCATTCTTTCTGGGGTGAGGTGGAATCTCAGTGTTGTTTTCATTTGAATCTCTTGAATGACCAGTGATGTTGAACATTTTTTCATATGTTTATTTGATGCTTTTACTTCTTTGTCTGAGAAATGTCTGTTCATTTCAGAAAAAGGACTTTTTTGAGGTCTTAGGAATTGCAGTTCAGGAAACACAGGTTCAGAAATATCAATCAGGGCCCAGCATGGGCTGTGTAGCTCCTGGCCCCTCTACCCCATCCCCCAGCACCCCCTCAGCTGCTTCTCACCCCCCCCATTCCTCCTGTGTCTGACCTTTAACCTTGGAGAGCTCACTCCAGGACTTGTGCATTGGTGACCCTCGGCTCATGGCATGAGATGCCATCCAGGTGCTGTCATTTCGAGTTACCCTTCCAGCTGGGCTTGCTGACTCTGTGTGTGCCTTTATTTACTGTCTACACTGAAAGTCTAGTAAGACACCCTATTCTTTTTTTTCAGTGCCGAGTATGAAACCAGGGATCCTAAGCATGTGCTCTACCACTGAGCTACGCTCCAAGCTCCCTGTTTTTAAATTTTTAAAACAAAATTTTCATACAAGAATTTTTCATTTGTTAGCTATGCAGCATTTTATGGTAATGAGGCATTTCAGAAAATAATGATTTACCTATATTAATATTTTAGACCTGGTTGAAGGGAGGGCAGGGAATGGGGAAAACATAAGAACCAATGGAGATTATGTAAAGGTACAAATATCCAGTGATGAATGTCATTATATTGTATACCTAAAATGTACCAATAAAATTAATTTAAGAATATTTTAGACCTGTTGGATTTTGAGATTCCAAGGAAAAAAATCTCTTGGTCATACACACAAATACTGATATATAAAAACAAAAATAAAACTGTGATTACAGATGTGTAAAAAGAGTCAGATCTAGTGACAGAGTTATCCACTGTGTACAGAGCTGTCAGCCTGATAGAGTTAGTGCCAGTGCAACTTTTTATCCATCTAAAACATCAGGCAAACGTGTCCTCACAGCTTAATTTATGAAGATGCTATCACAAAACATTACACTGAAAAGCAAAGTATCCAAATATTTTCATTAACCACAATGCACAGAAATAGAAGTATTTTATGAATCATAAGTATTTTTCCACAGCATATTTTGTGGCTTTTTGCAGCAAAGCAAGATTTTCGGGTACCTATTAAAAAGGAAATGTACTGGAACATAAAGAGTAAAGTTTTGGCTTAGTTCCTTTCTCCGTCATCTGCTTTCCTCAGGAAAGGACCCAAGCCACAGTGACCTATGGCAGTAACTGAATGTTTACTTCATGGTACAAGCTCCTTTGGTGCCTTCAAGCAGCGATCACTGCGCAGTGATATGAGTAAGCTGAAGAAGAAATAACACATCGGGCCGAGTGCGCACTCCCTCCCGCGGTCCTCCGGAAGTTTCTTTGGAAAGTGTGAGCCTGAGCTTCACCACCGACCCTTGTCTGTGAAAGGTGCAAGGCAGAGAAAATGCCAGCTCAGGATTTCAATTCCTCAGCCAAGTGCTCGTTCCATGTTCATTGAGTCGAGAAACTTGCTGAACCCTACCACGCGCTCCGCACCTCCATGGGAGTGGGGTCGGAACAAGAGGCTGCAGGATAGCGGAGGAGACAAGCGTGGAAAGAGGCAAAACACGCACAAAGCAGTACCCAGTACCCAAGCCTCGGTCTGCAGGGAGATAAGGAGCATGGAGGAGTAGCCAGAGAAGCAAGTTTCCCGCGATGGGGACATCACGTGCGTGTCATGGCCCTGCAGTGGGAGAAAGCAGCGTGCTGGGCCGGGAGTTTGTCTGCCAGGCAAAGGGCATAGCGTCTGCTCTGCGGGGAGGTTGCACATGCGCATTCGTGAAGGAGTGGGAGGTGGCTCGGCGTGAGGATTTAGGGTATCGAAGCCAGGACTGTCGGGGATGGCGGGAAGGCGACTTTCGGGGATCACCTGACAAAGTTGGGTCGTTGTCTTCCTGTTTCTGCACCCAGCTGCTGGGGCCCTGCCTGTCCAGCTGTGCCCTACGGGGCTGCTTGCAGAGGGGAGGTGGGGCGGGGAGCCGCTGACCCGTGACCTTGGACAGCGTCCTTGCGAGTCCGGCCCGGGACACTAGCTTCTCGGCCCAGGACTCCACGCGTTTCTTCCGAAGTCATGAGGAAGGACCCTGGTGTTTGCATTTTTGCTTCCTCTCTGGGTCTCCTGACCGCCCGGGCAGTCACATGCCCTTATCTGCTTTGGAGTTTGAGCTCCTGATGGCTCAGCTCTCCCTGTGGATGCTGTGCGGCCTGAGGACTGCCATGGGGAGCAGCCTCTCAGCCTCTCCTCTTGGGCCTGTGGTTGTCAAAGCAGAACACTGGCAGAACCCGATTTCAGCCTCCCTCGGAGGACGTCATGACAGGCAGGCCCTCCATCACGGGACAGCGCTTGCTAGTCCTTCAGCGTCTGCAAAGCTTCTAAAGATAGGAATTGCTTTGGCCCTCAGCCCTGCAGGCATTTCTGATCCATTTTCCACGGGGGGAGATCTGTGTTTGGGAGGCTGGGCTGGGCAGAGTGTGGTTACAGAGGAGCACGGTGTTTATCCTGCACCCAGCCTTTGTTAAGTGGGCCCCACGCTGTGCCAGGGGCTTTATAGACCTTTGATGCTTGTGAGTAGGTGATATCCTCATGCCATTTTAACTTTAGTTTGTTTTTATTAGTGTGTGTTTGTAGTACATAACAATCACAATCATCATGGGAAGAGGGTGCAGGTGCCTAACACATGTGTTTTGGTACCGGGGATTCAACTCGGGATCTTGTGCTTTCCAGGCAGGCAGCGGAACCACTGAGCTAAATCCCTGGCCCCACATTTTTCTTTAAAGATAAAGTAACTGAGGTTACCAGAAAGAAAATGCCACAGCAGTCGGTGGAGGAGCAGGAACTGAAACTCAGCCCTGGTGTCTAGAGCTCTTGTGTCGCCTCTCTGTCACTGTCTTTTGCTGAGGAATGCTCTTCCCCAGAAAGCTGTAGTCTGAGCTGTGCTGCCCACCTGGCCTGGCTCTGGGTTTCTGGTGCACTGCAGCTGGGCTTCCCTTGGGGCTGAGTGAGGCGGGGTGGGGGGGACCTGCTCCGTGGTGGCTCACACACGCACTGGCAGGGAGGTTCTGCTGTGGGCAGGAGCCGCAGACTACTAGGGTGATCGAGTGTACCCACACATGGGAGCTGGAGCCCCCAGAGAAGCCCAAGCCAGAGTCCATAAGTGACCTCCTGACCTTGGGAGATGGGATGAGATCGGGTGCATTCAGGGTCTTTCTGGCTGTAGACTCCCCTTTCTGACCAGGGCTCTGAAGCCGCACACAGCTTTTCGGCAACACCCTGCTGGTCACACACAGGGGTTGTGGCAGGGACACCAGAGGCAGCGTCACTGCGGGCCACCTTGGACACAGTATAATCCTGCCACGGCGGCTCGCACCGCGGGATGTCAGTGTTGGTGGCTGCAAAGCACTTAGTACAGAGACAGTGTTGCCGTAGTGTTATCCATGTTCTAGAGTCCGACAGCACCGAGCCTTTTGGTCCCCCTGATAAAGTTCGATTCATTTTTGCCGCAGTGGTGGGATCAAACCCGGGACCTCATGGATGCTAGGCAAGCACTCGCCACTGAGCTATGGCTCTCTGATTTTATAATAAAAATTAGACTTACAGACTTTTTGCCACCAATCATGTGAACATTGGAAAGGATTCACATAAACACGGGTAGGGGCTTTGGGATATTTGGTGAATTACAAGTTTTAGCGTTCATTATATGTTAAAAACTATTTTATTTTATTTTATTTTTGGTACTGGGGATTGAACTCAGGACCTTGAGCTTACGAGGCAGGTGAGGTGCCACTGAGCTAAATCCCTGGCCCAGAAACTATTTTCTAATGTAGCCAAAATTCCTAAGTATTAGGAATTCCTTAAAAATTCCTTAGTATTACCCAATACCCAGTCGAAGCAGCCCTCCAAATGATGTCCATCAGAGCTTTCTACAGAACCACACATTGCACCTGGTTGTTAGGTCTTCTATGTTCCTTGACTCTAAAGCAAGCCTTCGGCACCATCCTGGGCCCATTTTTCTGCAGAGTGCCCACTCTGTAACTGCTTTCTTGTTGTGGGGGTAAGCCTGTTTCTTCATCCCCCCAAATCCCTATAATTGAAAGTTAAAGCTAAAGGCTTCAGAGCTCTAAGTTAACTCAGCAAGAATACATCATAGGGTGTGGCTTGTCCCAGTTACTTTCCTGGTGGCTGGGACATGAAACCTGACACCCATGGCTTAAAGGAGCAGAGGTGAGGTTTATTTCAGCTTGTGGTTTAGAAGTTTCAGTGCTAGTCACATATGTTTAAATATTGCATGGTTTCTCTGGTGTGAAAAACTGAAAGTAGAAACAAGGACCAAAATGTATAATAGACTTTGGGAAATGGGAAGAAAGTGTTCAAATGGGAAAGGGAACAAGGGTGGGAAGAGGGGAAAGGAAAAAAGGGACAAGAAAAAAGATACTAGAAGGAAAAACATGGAAACAAAGCTTTTGTGAATAAGGAAGGGAAGAGGGGTCAAGGGGGGATGGGGAAAACAAGCAAGATATACCATGTACAGGTACAGATTCCCTGTGATGAGTGTTTTCACTACGTATATCGAAGATGTACCAAATAAATGCTTTGCTTCAAAAGGAAAAAGAAGTTTCAGTCCTCCCATGGCTGGAAGTTGTCCCAATCAGGAAGGCACGGCGAGGGCCTGGTTGAGGACAGTGGCTCACAGTGTGGCGGACAGGAAGCAGAGCGAGAAGGGAGGAGCCGGGAAGGGACAGAAACCCCCCCAGGCCATGCCCCAGTGACCCCGCCTCCAATCAGACCCTACCTCCTAACAGCTTTGAGCCCCATGAGCCTCTCCCCTTCCGTAAGCCCCGCCTTTGAGCCCAGGAGGCTTTGGAGGACACCTAGGTATAAAGCACAACCCAGCTAGTTTTCCCACCCACTAAGAGGCTCTTACAGTGCGGCTGCTCCTCCACAGGAGCACTGCTGGTCTGGGGGTGACACCGCGAGGTCCCTCTGCGTGGCTGTCCTTCTGCTTTTGCCCAGGAAGTGACCTCTGCGAGCCCCCTTGGCACTGTAGGAACCTGCAGCTCTCCATTCCCAATCCACTGAGAATGATGCATTGAGAGGTGATCCTCGGTAGACTCAGTCCGTTTACTGAGGATGGGAAAATAGCAATCTCTCTCTTTATTAATCCCTTTGTGTTTATTGACATGCAGTTGTTGGAAAGGCAGAATACTGTAAATTTGAATTCTTTGTCTTTAAGTCACTGATTTTTTAATTTTTAATTTTTTTTTTTAGTACCGGGGATCGAACTTGGGTCCTTGCGCTTGCGTGGTAAGTCACTGATTTTTATTTTTAAAATTTTTTATTTTTGGTCTTTTGAGACAGGGTCTCGTTCTATAATTCAGGCTGGCCTTGAACTGACTATGTAGCCCAGGCTGGCCTGCAATTCACGGCGATCCTCCTGCCTCAGCTTCCCAAGTGCTGGGATTACAGGCGTGTACCACCATGCCTGGCAGGTCACTAATTTTTAAAGGAGAGGTTTGTTTTCCCATCCCCTCAACTAGCAACACATGAGCTTTTTCTTATTGCCTTGAATTTCTCTTCTTTGAGTATCATTATGAATTTATTGATTTTTATTGGTTCAGTGTGCTTCAAAGGAACTGTAGTCCTAATTTTTTGATGCTCTGATGTAAATATTTAAAATAAATTTTAAAATATGTGTTTTTTTTGTGGTGTTGGGCATGGAACCTAGGGCTTCGAGCATGCTGTGCAGGCGCTGTATCACTGAGCTGCGTCCCCAGACGTGGAGGTGTAGAGAACAGGGGAAGGGGATGTTACCAGAACTTCTGCAGTGAGTTCTGGTCTCCTGCGAGCCATGGCAGCACACGGCGAATTACAGAAAAGGTAGACAAATGAGACTGAGAAGAAGCTGAGCTTTGGGTCTGATCAGTGCTGCTCTCTCTGGGCAGCAAAGACCAAAGCCCCCAGCCCACCACACCTTTTATTCATTACCTCGTAACAAATGATTTGCAGAGAATTCAGTACATCTGGAGAAACAAATGCAACAAATGACTTACAGAGAGTTCAGTAGTTCACATTGGGATAAACAAGGTGTAACAAAAGGCTTGCAGAGAGTTCAGTACATCTTGGGTAAACAAGATGTTAACGGTCCAAGAACAATGAAGAACTGAGCAGATGTTTGTTCTCCCAGGATGTTTCTTGCCCTGGAGAATCACAGCACCACTGGATCACCGAAGTCTCAGCTGTGAGCGGAGGCCAAACCGGAGTCATTCTGTAGCTGGGCTGTAGGCAAGAGAACCAGGCCAACCAAATAACTTTTCCCTAGAACTATGTAACATTGCTCCCAACATGGAGGTCTCTGTCTATGGCTGTATCTGTACAATTTAACACAACCCTAATATACACAGGCTAAAGTTGGTGAGTTTGACACAAACAAAACCCGAAACTATCACATCACAGAGACCACAGATGCTTCCACAACCCCCTCCCCCCAGTCTTTGTGCCCCTTTGTCATCCACCCCAATCGCGTGCTTGTCTGCTGGCAGCCACTGATGTGGTTACTACTTGTTTTCATTGTCAAGAATTTCATAGCAATGAAACCATACAGTTCTCTCTCTCTCTCTCCCTCTCTCCTTCTCCCCCCCCCTTCCTTTCTCCCTTTCCTTTCTTTGCTTTTGTGGTTTTAGGGATTGAACCCAGGGGTTTATGCCTGCTAGGCAAGCACTCTTCCACTGAGCTACATCCCAAGCCATTTTTATTTTTTATTTTTGGACACAGTCTCACTAAGTTGCTCAGGCTGGTCTCTGACTTTCAACCCGCCTCCCTCAGCCTCCCAAGTAGCTCCTGTAATAGGTGTGCACCACCTCACCTGGCTTCAATATATTTTCTTTTTTTCTGTCTTCTTGTGTTCACTGTAATGATTTTTTAACTCTAAACCATGTTGTTACATGTATCACTAGTTTGTTCTTTTTCAAAAATTTAAAAAAGCACCTGCCTCACAAGCCTAAGGTCCTGAGTTTGATCCCCAGTACCAAAAAACAAAACAAAACAAAAAATTTTCAAAAATAACAACTTTTTTAAAGGCAAAATAGACACACAATAAACTGCAAATATTTGAAGTGTACTCTTTAATAAGTTCCTTTTTTAAAAATTCCATTTCCTCATTTCACTTTCTTTTGTATGTGTGTGTGGTACATGTGTGTGTGTATGGTGAGGGATACTGGGGATTGAACCCAGGGCCTTTGCTCTGAGCTACACTTCCATCCTCAGCCCTTTTTATTTTGAGACAGGGTCTCCCTAAGTCACTGAGTTGCCCAGGCGGAGCTCAAACTTGTGATCTTCCTGACTCAGCCTTCCTAATTCTGGGATTATAGGCGTGCACACCCTGTCCAGTTTAGTTCATTCATTTTAAGTGCTCTGAGTTGATCTCCTGAGGGACAGTGAGGCTATTTCTTCCTCCATTTGCCTCCTCTTCTTACAGTGCTGCAGTAAATAGCTTTGCAGCTCCCAGGCTCTCAAAAGGGTTTCTCCTGGGCAGGAGAAGAATTAGAAGCAGAAGCCCTTGCGGGGTCCTAAGGCGGAGGCCCTGCTTTGCTGGGTGTTGAGGAGGTGCCCTCCCCTGTGCCCACATCAGCTTCTGCCCCTCTCAGGTTGGTGAGGTCAATCCCTTCGTAGTCACTGTGATGGCTTTTAGTGTATCTAGATGACCCCCAAAGCCTCATGTGCTCAGAGGTGGGGTTTTCCGGAGCTGGCTGGATCCAGGGTGTATGAATGTGGATGAAGGGTGTGTGATACTAAATTAGTGCACTGATTGGTTTAGCAGATTCTGGGTGTGGATAATGGGAAGCCCCACCCAGCGTGTGGGTGGCACCACCCAAAATGTGGGTAGCCTGGATGGAAATAAAGGGAGAGAGGGAAGGTAGTCTCGCTGCTGGCTGCTCACTGCTTCACTGCCTTCTGCCTGCCATGGACAGTTTCTCCTCTTCGATGTCCCTCTGCTGTGCCACCCTGCCTTGCAGCCAGATGACTATGGACTGAAACCTCTACAAACTATGAGCTAAATAAACCTTTCCTCCTTTAACTTGTGGGTGTCAGGTATTTTGTCTCAGCTATGAGCAAAGTGACTAAGACAATTATCAACACCAGATCCTAGCAGACATTTAAAAAAATAGTACTGGGGATTGAACCCAGGGTCTTTGCACTGAGCTACATCCTAGTCCCTTTTATTTTGAGACGGGATCTCTTTAAGTCACTGAGTCACCTAAGCTGGGGTTGAGTTTGCTTTCCTCCTGTCTCAGCCTCCCAGAGAGCTGAGCTCACAGTCATGTGCCATGGTGCCTGGCTTGCTTTGTTCAGTTCTGACCTATGTACATGCACTGAGAAGCCGTTATCACGGAGGCAGTGAAAATGCCTTGACACAGCCAGAATTTCCTCATACCCTTTGGACTCCTTCCCTCTTGCCTCTCTCTCCAGGGAAACATTGATCTTTTTCTCACTATAGATTGGTTCGCATTTTCTAGAATTTTATAGAAATGGGATCCTATAGCATGTATTGTGTTTTGTGTGGCTTATTTGGAGATTCATCCACATAGTTGCTTCTATCAATTTCCTTCCTTTTTTAAGTCACTGAGTACTTTTTCAGTGGAGAGATGGACTGCAATTGGCTTTTCCAGTCATTTTGGGGCTCTATTTCTTGGCTACTATAGAGAATGTCGCCTAAAAGTGAAACCATGTAGGTGAATATGTAGGTGAATGCTTAACTATTAAAGAAACCATCAAACTTGTTTCTTTTGAGACAGGGTTTCACTACGTAGTTCAGACTGGCCCCGAACTCACAGCAATCCTCCTGCCTCAGCCTCCAGAGCACTGGGACTAGAGGCCTGCACCATCACACCTGGCCATCAAACTGGTCTTGAAGTGGTTGTACCAGTTAACCTTTCCACCAGCGGTGTATGAAAGTCCTTGTAGTTCTACATCCCCAGTGACACTTGGTGTGGTCCGGGTTTTAAATGTCATTGCTAGAGTGAGTGTATGAGGGTTTCTCATTGTGGTTTTAGTTTTCATCTCTGTATTAGTCAGCTTTTCATCACCGAGACACAAAACCCGACGCTCACAGTTTACGGGAGGAGTGGTTTATTTGGCTCATGGTTGTTCGGAGGGTTCAATCCACGGGCAGCTGGCTCTGAGGCAGGGACATCCTGCGGGGAGGAAGTGGCATCACAGAGCTGCTCAGTTCATGGTGGCTGGGAAGCAGAGCAGGGAGACAGAGCCAGAGAGAAGGGGCCAGGGGCCAGATACAGTGCTAAGGTTTCGATTCCAGGAGCCACCTGGACTTACCCAGAAGTGTGCTTTTCTCAGGCTGGGTGGGTCCCAAGCTAATAAAGCTTTCCCATCCCAATTTCCCTAGTGATTAATGATGTTGAGCATCTCTGCTTGCACTGATTTCTCATTCACGTATCTTACTTTGTGAGCTGTTTGTTCAAGCATTTGACAACGCTGGAGAGGGACTGTCGGTCTCCCGAGTGAGGGAACTGCTGCATGCCACAGTGCTCTAAACGGGATGCGATCTGCAAGGACAGGGGTCCCAGTCCAGTGTTCCTTCTGATCCCTGGAACTGACTGCCCTCATCGGGCTGGAAATCAGGTGTCAGAGGTGGTGAAAGTGGCTGTGAGGGCCTGGGGTGGGTGCAGGGAGCCCCCGGCAGCAGGAGGTGAGGGAGGAGAGAGCGAGCCGAGAGCTCAGCAGCACAACCCTGAGAGGAGCCGCGCTGAGGGGAGGGCACTGTGTTCGGTGTCCTGTCCACTCGCTGGCCCCGGTGCCCCAGTGGTGCCAGGCTGAGCGGCCTTCAGGCTCTTAGCTTGGAAGCCCCTGGGACCTTGGCTATGTGGTAGCAGCACGGTACGTGAGCCTGGTCTTGGGACTCTGCCTGGGGACAGTGTGACAGGAACATGGGGTTGAAGGTCTCTGCTCTTTGGCCCCAGGGAGGCACCAGCCGAGAGGACTCTGCCAAAGACAAGGCGATGAAGTGAAGAGCTCTGCACAGATAGGGAAGAGAGAGCGAGCTCTGCAAATTTGGAAGTGTTTCCTTGCCTGCTGTGGTTTTTCCCTCTCAGCTGGGAGAGGCTTGGCCAGTGCCTGTTTTTAAAAAAATATTTCTTAGCTGATATATAAAAACTTGAAAGTTGGCCACACTAGTGGGGTAATGTGATGTTTTGATACATTCGCACATTGTGCAATGTTTAAATCAGGTAGGGCCAGGGATGTAGCTCAGTGGCACAGCGTCTGCCTGGCAAACATGAACCCCTTAGCTCAATTACTAGTACCAAAAAAAGAAAACCAGGTTAATGGGATACAAAATAAACACACAAGAATCACCAATGTTTCTGTATACCAACAATGAACCCACTAGAGAGAAATTGGGAAAACAATTCTATTCATGATAGCTTCAAAAAATTTGAATACTTAGGAATTAATCAAGGAAGTGAACGACCTCTATAATGAAAACTGCAGCATTCTGAAAAAGGAGATTAAAGCAGACATCTGAAAATGGAACGATGTCCCATTGTGGATAGACAAAACCAATATTGTCAAAATGGCCACATTACTGAAAATGGTACATAGATTCAATGTAATCCCAATCAAAATGCAAGAAGCATTCTTCACATAACAAGAAAAAACAGTCCTAAAATTTACATGGAACCAGAGAGATCCAGAATAGCCAAAGGAATCTTAGGCAACAAGAACAAAGCAGAAAGCATCACAATCCCTGATTTCAAATTATATTACAAAGCTACAGGGATTAAAACAGCATACCAGCACAAAAACAGACTTGTAGATTAATGTAACAACTGAAGATACAGAAACAATCCCAGATACCTTCAGCCATCTGATCTTTGACAAAGGAGCCAAAAAAATATATATATAGGAGGGCCTGGCATTTAGCTCAGTGGCATCTCACCTGCCTCCCAAACGCAAGGTCCTGAATTCAAGTTCAATCCCTACACACACATATATGAAAGATGACCTCTTTAACAAATGGTGCTGGTGAAACTGGTTATCCACATACAGAAGAATGAATCTAGACCCATATCTCTCACCCTGCACTAAAATAAAATAAAAATGGATTGAAAGTCTAATATTAAAGCAGAAACACTGAATCCATTTGAAGATAAAACAGATAAAACACTTGAAGACATAGGCGAAGAAAATGACGAACAGATTGAAGAGATAACCCATAGAATGGGAAAAAAATTTGCCAGCTACTCCTTGGACAGAGGACTAATATCTGGAATATATAAAGAACTCAAAAAAATTAGAGCCCCCCCCCAAATAAAAGACCAAATCAAAAAATGGGGAACTGAAATGAATAGACATGTCTCAGAAGTACAAACAACTAATAAGAACAAGAAAAAAACATTTAACATCTCTGGCCATTAGAGAAAATGCAAATCAAAACAACACTGAGAGTCTATCCTTCTGTAGGAAAACATCTGTCCTCAAGAACTCAAAAAACAACAAATGCTGGTGAGGTGGTGGGAAAAGAAACCCTCCTATGTTGTTGGTGGGAATGTAAACTAGTATAACCACTATGAAAATCAATACAAGATTCCTCAAAAAACTAAAACTAGAAACTTCTTTTGACCCGGGTACTCCCTTTGTAGGGATCTTTCCAACAGAGTTAAAAATATCATATTCCAGTGATGTGTGCATACTCATGTTTATAGCAGCACAACTCATAATAGCTCAGTCTTGGAAGCTATGAAAGGATAAAGAAAATGTAGCACATGTATACAATGGAGTAGTACTCAGCCATAAAGAAGGATAACTTTGAGTCATTTGTAGGAAAATGGATGCACCCTGAGTCCACAATGCTAAGTGAAATACAAGCTTAGATACCATACGGTTTCTCTTATATGAGAAACTTAAAGTATAAATAATTTAAAGAGCAAAATAAAAGATAGGTGATAGGAAACAGGAAGGCAGACCTTCTGCAGACAGAAAGGGGATCTAGGGATGGAGGGAACAGAGGGAGGGGTGGGAGGAGGAGGTAGGAGGGATTAAGATGTGGTGTGTACAGCACACCGCCCCACAATGAATGCATTTGGTACGCGTCACCAACACATACTGATAAAGAATAAAAACAGCACAGCAGTAACGACAAAGTGAATCAGGCTAATATTCCTGGCTTCTCGAACACTCATTCTTTACAGGGTCAGCAGAGCTGCTCCCTGCGGCCCAGAGCAGGTCACTGTCACCTGCAGTCACCCTGCAGCCCGTGTCCTCGACAGTCACGCGGTTCCCAGAGGCCGAGCAGGCCCGGCCGCCCACTGCCCGGGGTCCCGGTCCCTCTGTGCCCGCGCTCTGAGTGGCCCTCGTGTCCATCCGCCCGTCTTCTGCCTCAGTCCCGCGCCGACAGCTGGCCCTGCCCTTTGCCCACTCAGATTAACTAAGCTCAGATATCCACGGTTCGGTTTGCAAAACACGGAGAGCAGCCCGTGATTTCCCGGACTCGGGCCCGGGGCTCCGGTGACCCCGTCCGGCCTCGCGTGGAGTCCCGCGGGCCGCGTCGACCCAGACTCTGCCGCCGCAGCGCCCGCAGCGCCACCAAGCGGCGGCCCGCGAACGGGCAGGGCGTCTGCCGGGGGAAGCCGTCCGGGCGGGACCGGCGGGGACTCACGCGGAACACAGGCGTTTCTTTATTTCTGCTCCTGTGGGAGTGGGTTTTGCGGAAAGGGCCGGAAATCCCTGCCCTGAGGTCGCCTTGGGACACTGCTGTCCTCACAGCACATCACAGGGAGAGCACCTGGTTCGCATCCACTCCCGACACCTGCACCCTCAGCTCCGCCTCCCTCTGCCCTCTCCAGCCGCTGCCTGCCCGGGCAGGTAGTCAAGAGACTTGGGGAACAGACTCAGCTGTTCCAAACGTGAGCATCTTGTCATCTGAGAAATGGGGTGCACAGCGGCTTTCACTCTGAGATAGCGCCCCCTTGCTCCAAGCCCTGCTGCAGAGCCTCGAGCTGTGGATTGGACGGGGAAATCTCCCCCTGCGGCTCGCGGCTCACGGTCTGGCCTCCACTTCGCTTCCAGCCATGACTACTCCCGCTCCCCTTCCTCCCTCTCCCCTGCTGATCTTGCCCTGTGCTTCCCACCAGGAATCCTGGGGGTGACCCACTGATTACCTTAATGTTCCCTAATTGAAATGATAATGCATGTATTCTTCCATACAAACAGCTTATAGAAAAAGTAACAATTACCCATTATCTCACTATCCTGATCACTACTTTCTTTTTGTTTTTTGGAGACAGGGTCTCACTACGTAGTTCAGGCTCAGCTTGAATTCTCTATGTAGCACAAGCTGGCCTGGAACTCACATCGATCCTCCTGCCTCAGCCTCCTGAGAGCTGGGGTTACAGGTGTGTGTCCCGGGCGGCTCTGTGAGTACTATTAACTTGTTCTGGCAATGTGGGGATATTGAATCCAGGGCTTTGTGCACACTAAGCAAGCTCTCTACTGCCGACTTTCACCCCCCACCCAGACCACCATTAATTTGAATCAAATATCCCTCTAAATTTAAATTTATTTCTGTGCAAAGACACGTGCATTTTACATGGGATCATGTATGTTGACCATTTTATAATGTAAGAAGGTTTTGCTTCTGCTGTGTTATGGCTGTCTGGGTGTTCCCCCAAGGCCTCAGGCAGTCATAGGCAGGGGTTTTCAGAGGTGGCTGGATGTAGAGCGTGTGCTGCTGGGATTAAGGAGGCGATCCTGGGATTCAGGGTGCTGTGCTAGGATTAAGGGTGCCCACCCAGGTGTGAGTGTTAACTGAAAACAAGATCAAATATTCCTCTAGTTTTATGCTTATGTTGCCCTACTTTTAATGTTCTAATAAAAATATAAAAAGGAAGTTGTGTTACTTACATATGTTAAGTACATTATTTATTTATATTATTTCATACACAGCCCGAGACGATTCTTCTTTCTTCAGTGCAGCCCAGGCCAGCCAGAATGTGGGCCCCCACGCTTGTGGGGAGTCAGCTGGGCCAGAGGCTGAGCCCCTTCCTGACCCTGTTTCGGTTGCCCAGGGCCTCAAACCTCCTGTCCGCTGGCACTGAGCCCCTGCAGAGCGGGACAGAGAGCCAGCGGGGCCCACCGGTGCCTTGGCTGGGCACAGACAATGTTCCACATGTGTCTGAGGCACAGGATGGAAAGGGGGTGGGAGGAGAACATGGGCACGTCTTGTTTTAGGGGTCATCAGATTTTCTCTTCCTCCATGCTCTACAGAAGCCTGGGAAGAGAGGGACAGGGATTCTGAGTGTGGCGCAGGGCCGCTGGAGGTTTGAGCGAGGGTTGGGGACCGCGTCATAGAGAAGGTGGCATCTGACATGAAAATGGCCTCCTCAAGGGGCTGCTCACAGCAGCACGTGGAAGGGCTTCCTCCTGGCCCCGTGCCGGAGGGAGCTCGGGGCCAGCTCTGCCGCCTCCTGACCAGGGACTGCGTTCTTCAGGCCAGGATTTCCCCAACCTTGCTGTTTGTAAAAATAGACCCCAGTTCCCCGGGACCTCTCCCTTATCACTGCCACCTTCCTGTTTTCAGCTCCCTGTCCGCAGCACCCCCACTTCCCCAGGGCCCACGAGGCAGCTGGCGCCCTGGCCCGGGAGCTCCTTGGGACCGGATGTGGCTGCAGACACCCAGCCGAGAGGGGCTTGGCGTCGTGGAGACATGGAAGGATGGGAGCAAGCCTGGCCTGAGGAAGGAAAGACCCAGAGGCCAGAGGCTGCCCCGAGAGGGCTCCGCCAGGACGCGAGTTGGGTTTTCAGAGATAAGAGGACAAGGCCTTCAGCAGAGAGCCCTGAGAAGCCTGGAAGGTCACGAGCTTCCTCTGACCTGCAGGCAGCTCTAGATCTACCCTCTGTGGGCTGGGCTTTACCTGTGCATCTTGTTTGTTTGTTTTTGAGACAGGGTCTCATTATGCATCCCAGGCTGGCTTCGAACTCACAGTGATCCGCTTGTCTTAGCTTCTGGAGTGCTGGTGTTATGGCAGAACAGAGCAGCTCTGTTCTATAGCCAAGTGTTACAGCTCCCTGTTGCGGCCAAGTGCCACAGCCCTGAGGCATAGCTGAGCTTTACAGCTCAAGGTGGCGGTTCTGGAACACAGCTCTGGTAATTTGAAGACTTGAGGATCAGTTGAAGAGGTGGAGAAAAGCCTTTCTCACACTGGTGAGCCCGCCCCATGAGAGCCTCCTTATATAGGGATCTACAGGGTAGGTGAGCATGCTCATTGAAGCAAAGGGGTGGAGTTACAGAACATTCCTGAAACACCTGCCTTGTGAGCATGCTCACTGAAGCAGGGGGCGGAGTTGCAGAACATTCCTGAAAGGTCACACAGTTCAAACAGTCACAAACCATTTAGTACATTGGGTGGGAGCCGAGCAGCACAAACTTACATTTCCAAAACATCCTGTGGGAAAAAACATGGAGGCAAAGCCAGGGCCCGTCTTACTGTGTAGCACTTCTCGGTCACTGGGACCACAGGCGTGTGCCACCGCACCGTTACCCGTGCATCTTTAGGACTCAGTCCCAGAGCACCCTGCAGGACCCAGAAAGCCTGTCCAGTCCCTGCTCCTACCGTGCCGTGGCCCTGTTGATGCGCTGGTCACTCCTGGCCCCGGAGCTGCTTTCCTTCCCTTGGTGGCAGTGGCCCTGTCCCCGAGCTCAGCACAGGGTGGACACACAGTAGGAGGAAGGCGGTTAGCAGGGCAGTGAGGTGAAAAATACGCTCTTGACAACTCAGTGTGTCCCAGGAGCTGTCCGATGGCGGAGGGGATGCTTGTTGGGGTGAAATGGGGGTAGAAGGTGGGTTTGGCGGCATTTTGCAGACAACCCTAGGAGCCAGGAGGGTGTCGCGCCTGCTGCTGTGGTGGGCGAGGAGCTGCGGAGCTGGAGTGCACTTGACCCTTGTTTTTAAAATGCCCTGAGATCGAGAATTTCTAATTTGCCATCTGTGGTGAGAGTCCCTTGGTCCCTCCCAAATGGGCCTGGCTTCTGTGGCGCAAACAAGCCACTCCCCTCCCTGCAGGTGGGTACTTTGAGATTTGGGTGGAGAGCTCTCCTGGCTTCCTGCAGCTCTGAAGCCATGGTCTCCAGCTTTTCAAGGTCTCTTTTAAAGATCAGTTCTTGGCAACACGCCAGCTGCAGCCCCTGTGGTGCAAGCGCAGTATCCAGCCTGCCCTGACGCTCTCCACAGATACCACAGGCGTTCAGAATGGCCAACAGGGGACCTGCATATGGCCTGAGCCCGGAGGTACAACAGAAGATTGAGAAACAGTATGACGCTGACCTGGAGCAGATCCTGATCCAGTGGATCACCACGCAGTGCCGAAAGGATGTGGGCCAGCCCCAGCCTGGGCGTGAGAACTTCCAGAACTGGCTCAAAGATGGCACGGTGCTGTGTGAGCTCATCGATGGGCTGTACCCTGAGGGGCAGACCCCAGTGAAGAAGATCCAGGCTTCCACCATGGCCTTCAAGCAGATAGAGCAGATCTCTCAGTTCCTGCAGGCAGCTGAGCGCTACGGCATCAACACCACTGACATCTTTCAAAGTGTGGATTTCTGGGAAGGAAAGAACATGGACTGTGTACAGTGGACACTGATGAACCTGTGTGGGCTGGCTGTGGCCCAGGATGACGGGCTCTTCTCTGGGGATCCCAACTGGTTTCCTAAGAAATCCAAGGAGAACCCTCGGGACTTCTCGGACAACCAGCTGCAAGGGGCAAGAATGTGATCGGGTTACAGATGGGCACCAACCGAGGGGCATCTCAGGCAGGCATGACTGGCTATGGGATGCCACGCCAGATCCTCTGATCCTGCCCCGCCCTGCCGCCCTCCCATGAATGGTTAATATATGTGTATACGTTTTAGCAGTGACATTCCCTGAGAGCCCCCGGAGCTCTCAAGCTCCCCTCTGCCAGGGCGGAGACCCAGTCTTTCCTGTCACCTGTGGGGGTGCCTGATGGAGCCTCTCCCCCTGTGCTTACTAATACATTCCTCCCCTGCACCCATCAAAACTGGACCAACTTTTCCCCTGGGACCAAAATTTGGGAGGTCTTAGCCTTCCACTCCCCACCATTCCTGTCCTCTTTCTCTGGCCTCTCCTGACCCTTGAGCTCTGTGCTCTCAGCGGTCCTCGGCTCAGAGTCAGGGATGCTGCCTTCCGGCCTGGGATTGGACTGGCCTTCCTTCCACCAGTATGCCTGCCCCGAAGCTGTGGCTGCAGGGATTTAATTTATAGGGCGGGGCCTGTGGCGACTGCCGCTCCAGCCACAGCTGCTGCGCTGTGCTCACCACACATCCGGGGCAGCCTTCCCGGGCAGAGGCCCTCCTGGTTTCTCATTTTCCATTCCCCTCACTGGCTCAGGGATGGGGTTGAGGGAACAGAAGAAGGAGGGCTTCCCACTGTGATCTGGGGCTTGAGGAATATGAGTTTGCTGATTTAAATAAATAATCATGGTCGTTTTGGAAAAAAAAAAAAAAAGATCAGTTCTTAAAAGGGCTCTGTGGGAGGGGTCAGCGGGACAGCTGGCTGGGCACTGCAAGGACCTGGCACCGGGTCCTGTCCTGTCCTGTCCCCATCACCGGCTGTCTTAGTTACTTTTCTCCTTGCTGGGACAAAATACCCTGAAGTTAATACACCCGAAGTTAAAGGAGGAAAGGTTTATTTAGCTCACAGTTTGTAGAGGTTTCAGTCCATCATTGCCTGGCTCCAAGGCAGGGTGGTTGGCAGCGGAGAAACAGTTCATGGTGGGCAGAAGGCAGCAAAGTAACAAGGGACGACCACAGCTCCTTCTGTCCCTTTTGTCTTCTCCAGGCTACTTAGAGCGGGCAGCACTCACTCCTTTAATCCTAGCACCTTTGGTCCTAGCATTGCACCAAGAATCAATCCCAGCGTCACACTCCCTAGATCCAGCCACCTTTGACAAAGTCCCACCTATGACCGAATGAGGCTTTGGGGGGGACATCGGGACACAAGCCGTACCCCTGTACCCTGGTCCTGATGGCCCTGCAGTTTTGTAACTGCCCTCATCATCCTAGCCTTCACATCCCTCAGGAGAGGGATAAAAAGATGTACAAGGAGACATTTAATACAACGGCCTAACTTGGTGGCGTTTCACTGAGTGTTTTCTCCTCCATATTGGGGCAGGTACACTTTCCTACTTTGCAGGTGAGTAAGCTGCAGGATGATTAATAACCATGATTGGCTGCCTGTGAGGTGCCAACCACTGTGTTAGGGTTGCTGACTTAATGATAATGATCTCCATTTATTGAATGCATGTGGCAGCTGCTGAGTTCTCAGGTGATCTTCACAGAAGCCCTAAGAGGCAGCGTCCATGAGGACACGGGGCTGAGGGTCAGCCACCACTCACTCCAGGGCAGAGCAGGGCGGGCAGAGGTGAGTTTCCCACCAGGCCCATACTCGGAGTCCTTGCACTAAGATGAAGAGCTTTGTGCAGAGAGATCAGAAGCCTGTGAAAGCCACAGGGTTAGTTTCTGGTGGACTTGATGTGAACCCAGTGTTGGACCTAGGGCTTCCTGAGGCAGAGGCAGATGCAGAGGTTGTCCTCCAGATGCAAGTGAAAATCCCGGCAGTTTTCCTGCAAGGTCTCGAGAAGCAAGAGCCCTGCAGTCCCTCATGTCGCTGGGGTGCTGAGGGCTGGGATGAGCCATTGGGGCCACCTGCTTCAGGGCTCTATAACAGCCCACTTGGGGAGGAGACTCAGAGCCACGAACTCAGGCTTGTTATTTTCTTCCTCAAAAATCTTCAGGCCGAGGCTGCATCTTGCACATTGAGTGCTCTCTTGACACACAATGCGACTGACCAGGATGATTTTAAAAGCACTGTACTTTCAGGATGAGCCACGCAAGGCCCGGGAGCAGGTGCCCAGGGCCCACTGCTGTGCTCGGCTTTATTCCTCAGCCGGCAGGATGTGCAGAGCTCAAGGGGATCCCAAGGGACTGATCAGGAGCATGAGTGGCCAAGGGACAGCCAGGAGGCTGGGAAACACGGGTTTTAGCAACTGTGTGGGGAAGTACTTCAGTGTCCGAGGACCGGCCAGCCTGTATTGGTGCACAGGCTCTCAGAGGATGCTGATGATTCCAGGTTACAGATAGAAGAGCGAAGTCCAGCAAAGCCGAGTCTGTTCAAGACCACTCATCTGTGTGTACCTGGCCAGGACTCTCACACGACCCTGGTGTGGATAAGGCACCACCTGAAGACCTTCAGCTTCTGGTTTTCGAAACCTGTGAACCCCCTCACTCGAGGGGTGCTCATGAGGAGCTGAAGACCTCAACACGTGAGGGTGTCAGTCCTGTGATGAGAGTCCAGAAGAGTTTGACAACCTGGCCGGCTGGCAGATTCTTGCTGGCTTTGATGAGACCAGTCTGGGGGACCCCGTGGCAAAGACCCAGGGTGGCTGGGAGCTGAGGCCTCATCCTGGAGCCCCCTAAGGAAGAGCCCTGCACGCCCCACGTTAGTGAGCCTGGAGGTGGCTCCTTCCCCAGCTGGGTCTTTGGATGAGCCCGGCCCCGGGTGGCAGCTGGGTTGCAGCCTGAGGGAGACCCCGAGCAGAGGGTCACAGCTGGGCGCTGCTGGATTCCCAACCCGCAGACCCTTGAGAGAGTGAGTAATGTTATTTGTAGCCTCTGGGTTTGGGTAGTCTGTCACACAGCCATAGGGGCAGAGGGAATATAGATGTTCATCAAGTAGCATGATAAACAACTGGGTTTATAGTATCTGGGTAAATTGAAGAGTTAGGCTCAATTTTTAAAGAAAATTGTGCAGTACTGGGGATTGAACCCAGGACCTTTGCACTGAGCTATATCCCCGACCGTTTTAAAATTTTTTTATCAGTCACCATTGAGGCTGGGTTGGAACTTGCAATCCTCTTACCTCAGGCTCCCAGAGTGCTGGGATTCCAGGCCTGCGCCACGCTTCCCAGCAACAGTTTTAGTTTTAAACATCTCGGTAGAAGTCACAGACCTGTCATTTCAAAACTGCAGTCAGTTTTCTGTCTTTAAATTCTCCTCTGAGGTAGACAGTGGAGTGAGGGACCATTATGATTCCGTCCACATTTCCCGAGGGAAAGCAACTTCTGAGTTAAGTGAAAAGTTCTCAGCGGTTCGGTGGCGGACAGGTGGGGCCGGCACAAGCATTCACCCTTCGGGGTCGCGGCCAGGCCCCCTAAGAGCCCCAGCCTTGGACTCTGCGCGGGTCAGTCTTGGGGCTGGAACCCACAGCACCTGATCGCCTTGCAGGTCTCTAAACCAGGAGCGTTGGGGGTACATTTTTGATCTGAACCTTAACAGCGCCAGCCGCTCCTCTTAGTATTTAAGACTGGGCGGACCCGAGGCACTCAGCCTCCCAGGCCTGCTTCCCGCTCCATTCCTCTCCGGCCCAGCCCGTCACGGGAGCGGCTTCCCGCGCTCGCGTGAGCTGGCGGCCGGGTCCCGCCAGGCCCGGGCCGCCGAGACAGCGGGCTCCGGAGAAGGCGACCTCGGCGCCCCTCCTGCGGCCGGCTAGCCCACCAGCGCGGTAGGGTAGGGGGCTCCCGCGGCCCAGGCCCGGGGCGGGCAGGTCGGGGGGCGGGGGGGGGTGGCGGCACCGCGCCTCGCCGCGGACCTGGGACCCCCCTCGCTGCGGGCTTGGGTGCCGCCTGCCGGGGCGTGCGGGTATTGCAGCGCCGCCGACCTGCGGTTCTCGGTCCCGTGCGTCCAGTTGTGCAAGGTGTGAGCGCGCAGTGCCCCGTGCGGCTTAGAAACACGCGCGGGAGAGGCGGCCCGCGGTCTGCCCGCGACCAGACACAGCCTGCAGGTGGAAGCTGCCTCTGCGGAAGGACGGGGCTGGGCCAGAGTTGGCGGTGCCTGCAGTGATTTGCTTCCTATCGAGATGGAGGCCAGCGGCAGACAGGGAGCATCCGTTAGATTTTGCAGGTGGTCCTCCTGGGGTCTGTTTTCTGTACTTTGCTCTGTTTGAAATAGTCTGTAATAGTAGTAGTAATGGTTGTATTATAAAGTTTATATTTATTATACCGCGCATTTATCATGTTGCTCAAGTTTTGTGTTTATCGTTTGTTATATGGTTATGTATACAAACAAAAATGGAAAATTTGTGGTCCAGGTTTTTGGCCCTGATGGCAGCGGGGCTGTTTATAGCAAGAATTTTTAGCTTGGTGCATGCCTGTAATTTCAGGCATGGGAGGCTGAGGCAGGAGGGTCACAAATTTGAGGCCAGCCTGGGCAACTTAATGAAAGTCTATGAAAATAAAATAAAAAAGGGCTGGAGATGTGCTTCAGCACTCCTTGGGTTCAGTCCGTAGTACTGCAAGAAATAAAATCTTCATACTTGTTGGCTGCTTTTATTATCATTAATACGCTTTCTGGAATTAACCTGAATAACTGAACAGCAACCAAAGAGTCAGGAATGGGCAGAGAAGAATCGTGATACCGGACATGGCATCAGTGCCTCTCGGGAAGCCGAGGCAGAAGGGTCAGGGTTAAGAGTGGTGGGAGTGTAGGTGTGCACCTCCCTGCCAGGCCTGACAACAGACTTTTAACAGCTACAAAGCCAGAGACAATGGAATAAAGCACTAAAGGAAAAGTTCGGCCAACTGGACTTTTATTTTCTTTTTAAATGTGTTTTTATTAGTACGCGTCTGTGGTACTTAACTCACCGTGCGGAGCTGGCACTCGTGTGTCACATCCAAGTCCTTTGTGCTTGCTCCTCCCTCGTCTCTGAATCGGAACTTTGCCCTCAGGTAGGTGGTGCAGTGTTGGGAAGGGTGGACTGAAGACAAGCGCAGATGAAGGCCGTTCGCCTGTTCACACCTGTTGAGGGAGCTGTGAGGCTGCGTGTCCTTGCGCGGGAGGAGCAAAGCCGGGGTCATTTCCGGGAGGGCGCTCTTGAGCTGAGGGCTGCAGGCCGGTGTCTGCACAGCGCTGCCTGTCCTGGGCGCCCTGGCGGTGTGGGAGTGGGAGGGGCGGGAGAACGGGAGTGTTTTGGTCTCGATCTTGTGCTCTGGCCCCTGGTCACCCTGTGCCCTGGTGAACTCGGGTCTGGTCCGTGGCGCCTGCCTGGGGGCTGCTCCCTCGGGACCCTTGCCAGAGTCGTCCTGGGTGGCAGAGTGAAGGCTTCACAGCTGCCTGCAGGCGGATTTCCTTCTCCCCCGCTGTCCAAAGAGAGAGGAGCGACGGCTGGCGTGCAGGAGCGCATTGTGACTGCCTGCGTGGTGCTGCGCTTCCCGGCCGAGTTTCTCAGCTGACGCGATAAAGGTGTGTGGCATCCGGGGCCGAGCACTGCTGCTCTGCTCGGGCGAGCAGCTCACCGGGATTCGCAAACTCAGTCCCAGGAAGGGTGAAAGGAGCCAAGCTTAGAAAGGAAGGCTTCGTTGGAAAGGAGGAGTAGATAGAGTAAGAACCAGGGTAGGGGTAGACGGAGGACCTGTGGGCCTTTTGATCCTGGCTGCTTTTATAGAGGGTCAAGGACCCGTTCCCCCCCCCCCCCCCAACTTGCCCTAACTCCACTGGCTTCCGGGTACCTCCGCCTATGTCATCTCTTCCGGTGGCCTACGTGCAGCTTCTGTGTGCCTGTTTACTTGGCCCTGGCCTACTCTGCAGGGCCTTATCTTTGGGGTAGGCAGGGCGTTGGTGAGGGGTGCCTTATTCATGGTTACTCAGAGTTAGTCAGGGGCGTGTGGATGTGTACTGTACTCTAATTACATGATGCGTCGTGACCCTAGAATGGGTGATATATGAGCCTACAGTGAGTATATAGCTTGAGTGCACACTGAATTAGAGCTTTCCTGAAAGTTAGTCAGCTTTCTCCCCGTCCCCTTTGGTTTCCCTGCATCCAGCTGGAGGTGGGGCTGGCCCACCCCTCATGCACTTGGCTCTCTGTGGGCTCTGCCTCAGCTCCCTCTCTCTGGTTCATCCCTAATGCTACCTGGGCTGTCTCGTGTCTTTCTTATCTCGTTTTTCTCTTTCTCTAACTCCCTCCTTGAAATTATTCCCAGGGTAATTCTTAAAGTTTTAAGTCCTTCTAGTTAGGATTAGCCAGAAGACCTAATGAGGTCCCTATTCGATTTCCTGTTTACAGACCCCTTCCCCTACAGGCTTAGGATTTAGGTCTGGGTGTCCCCCAAAGCATCATGTGTTAGGAAGTGGGGCTTTTGGAAGGTGGCTGGATCATGGGGCCACTGTGTTCATCGGTGGATTTTTCCACGTAGGTCCAGAGCTCAAGGTGCCCGGGAAGTGGGGCCTGGTTGGAGGAGGGGGTCCTTGGGGGTGTGGCCAGGAAATGCTCTCCCTTCCGGCTCCTCCTTCCTCTCTCTGCTTCCTGCTTACCCTGCCCTAAGCAGCTTTCTTCTGCTCTGTCCCCTGCCATCCTGTTCCTGCCTTGGAGCCTGCTGACCATGGACTGAAACTCCCGAAACCGTGAGCCAAATTAAACCTCTCCTCCTTTAAGTTGTGAGTGTCGGCTATTGTGTCTCAGCAATGAGGAAAGTGACAGAGAGGAAAGCAAAGATTGGCTCAAATGAAACCTTTTTCTGGATTTCATTCTCTGGGAAAACCTTTAGCCACTCTGCAGTGGCATCTACTTTCCAGAGCAACACGTGGGTAAGATAAACCCCTGCTCTCCCCTGCACTCCACGTGGGCAGGGTCATTTGTGTGGCATCCTCCCCAGCTTCCTCTGCCCATCCCTACTCTGCCACCTCACCACGAGGATGAGTCAGGCTGCATCACAGGTTTCTGATGGAAGAAGCATCTTGTGTTTACATCACCAAGTCTGTAGTGAGTAGCTTAACAAATTTTTTTTTTTTTTTTGGTACCAGGATCGAACTCGGGTCCTTGCGCTTGTGCAGCAGGCAGCAAAACCACTGAGCTAAATCCCCGGCATTAACAAAAATTTTTTTGAGATAGGGTCGTGGCATGCAGCCTCTGTTGGCCTTATACTCTAGATCCTCCTGCCTCAGCCTCCCGATTGCTGGGTGTATAGGTTTGCAATGTCATGCTCTGTTTACTGAATGGATTTTAATGTTGTTGATTTCTTTAAACAAGTATTTTAATTCCAAAGTAATACAGAAACTTGGTTCCATCATAGAGCAGTTTAGCTCAGGTACATGAATCAAAATATAATTTCTCATTTTTAATTACAGCTCTCTCTTTGGGCACCACCATCATTTTGGTGTGTACCTCCCAGGCCCTTCTCTGTTTTTACCGTGTCTTAGTTACTTTTCTCTTGTCGCTGAGACAAAATACCCAACACTCAAAGTTAAAGGAGGAAAGGTTTATTTATCTCACAGTGGGTGGAGGTTTCAGTGCATAACCAGCTGGCTCCAAGGCAGGGTGGCACCTGGCAGAGGGGCGTCACAGAGGAGAAACAGCTCATGGTGGCAGATGCAGCAAAAGCATAAAGGAACCTTTACATCGGTGTTCTGCCCCCTTTTATCTTATTCAGACTACTTAGGGTGGGTATCACTCACACCCTTAATCCTAGTGCCCTTGGGCCCAGCCCCACCATGAATTAATCACACACTCAGCCACCTCTGAGAAGGCATGAGGCTTTGGGAGGACATCTAGACATAAGCCCTAATATTGCAGGCGGCTGAGTTAGCTAGAAATGACAAGGCAGGTAGACAGGGCTGTGCCCTCAGCATGAAAACAGCTGAGGCACCTTCTCTGAAGGTCAACATTAAAAAGAGAGAAACTCCTGCACCCACATGCTTCCCCTGGGCATGAGGAGCAGTGACTGATATTCTAAATAGACCTCCTCACTGTAACTGGGGACCCAGCCATCCCTAGCTACCCCTTCCTTCTGGGAAATCCCTGTAGCTTGCTATGCAACTAGCTTGCCTGTTTGATCTCCATTTCATCAATGTCACCTGGGTGACGGTAGTCCTGATCTTACTGGTAGATCATGGTTGTCCCACCTCAGGCCCACCTTGTGATTTTCCATTGGGTCTTATAGTTTTGTCCACTTTTTCCCACGTCACCTCATGGCTTTGCCCCATAAAGCACCTTTGAGAAGCGGGATGGATGGGCACCCCACTTTCCAGGCCCCCTCCTGTCTCTCTTAGACAGAAGCCGTGTTTCTCTTTATAAATTTTTCCTACGCTTAACCTCCAGTGTTCCTAGAATTCATTCTTCCATTTTAGAGAACATGAACTCTAGTGTCCGATACCTAGCAGGTTGGGAGTTATAATATTTCCCTTGTTTGGATTATTTTGCTTATTTGGATCACTTGGTGCCTTATATCAATAACATACCTGTTTTGTTGCTTATGTGGAATAACCCATACACACTATGGAGTTTAAAAAACTACACATATTTGGGGATCTTTCCAGTCTGGTGTGAAGACGTTTCTCATTCTTTCTGGCTGAGGCTGGCTTCTGGAGCACTGATGTGCCACAGTGTGATGGATTTAGACACTGCTTTGTCAGGTAACACTTTGGCTATCTACAGTTTTTGCTGCTGGAAGGGATTCCATAGTGAGCGTCCTCCTGCAGCTCTTCGTGTCCCCAGGAGAACTTCTCGTGGGTGGACAGGGAAGGCAGGCTGACTGGCGACAAGAAGGCTCAGGCGGCCCTTTGTCTTTGGCATTAAGAGATGCTCTGCAAAAGGACCGGGTCATTACGTGGCCCCGTTTCTTCATCCCTTCTGGACTTTGGCTTCCCCTCTGGTTACTGTTTGTCTGTTAGCGCCTCCGCCTCTTGCCCTGCTTCTCGCCTTCGACTTCTTCCGACTCACACGGGCCGTAACTCATGCCTCCTGTGGGTGTCCTGTTCCAGCTACCAAATGACACAAATGTAGGTCTGCACGGTCAGAAGTCAGGGAATGAAAAACACTCCCAGGACAGCCCGGCCTTTGGAGCACTGCGCCCACACGTTACACACACAGCCTTCTTTCCAGGGCAGATAAGGAGATTAGTGGGAAAAGTGCTGCGGGCTGTCTGGTTTCCTGTGTGGGCGGCCCAGATAAGTGGCCTCAGGGCCTGGACAGTGCTACCCAGGCTGACAGCCTCTGCGGCCCCTCCCTGGACCTCAGGGAGCAGGGCTGTGCTGATGGGGTACAGGAGGGGTAAGCGGGACCTAGAGGAGGGCTGAACCCTCCAGACTGGGGCCCCGGAGACCTGGAGCTGAGTCACCAGCAAAAGCTTGGGGGCCCGAGCATTACGCCAGGTGGCGGGATGCACAGCAGGTCTGCGAGGGTCCTTCCTCCCTTCCTGCCAAGGCACCTGTGTGGGCTGCCCCTGAAAACAAGACTTTCCTCTCCCCACACCTGTGCTCCTCCGCCCCACTGCTTTCTGCTGAGCCTCCTTCGAGTGTTCAGGGACCTCACGTGCGGCACAGCTTCTGTCCTTTCCTGGCATTGCCATTCTACTCTCCGCCTCTCCTCTGTGTTCCTCTCTGCCACGTGTGATGCTCATGACCTGGTCAGCCGCTCCAGATGCTTCCTGAGGTCCACTTCCGGCCAGGCCTTCCCTTGGGTCCGCTGGAGGCGTGGGAAGGTGGCGCTGGGCCAGCAGTGCCCGGCTCCTCTTCTCCAGCTGGCGGGCTGTTCCATCCTGACCTGAGGCCGTGGCACAGCCCCCTCCTGGTCCCAGGGATGGGGTGGGAGGCTGGAGTCCAGGAGAGTCTGCTGAAACCTGGGGGCCTTGTCCACTTCTGTGGAGGTCACCCCACCCGTGACCTCCTTTGAGCCTAGCTGTGTGAAAGGGAGGCAGAGCTTTGTGGTGCCCGTGGCCGCCATCCAGTGGCCCCCATAGGGGGCTCTGTGTGGCTGTCACCCAGACACGGCTCTTGGGGCTTGGAGTGCTGCCCTGGTGGTTCGCTGGTGGGCGGTCTCCCAGAGAGCGTGATTTTTGTCTCTCCGACCAGCCGGCTGGACAGCGGGGCTGCTCTGCAGAACTGAGCCAGCGCCAGCGGTCAGATGCCTTTCTGGAGCCAGCCGTGTTCCTTGCTTGGTTGTTGTCTCTCCTTTCTCAGTGTCCCCATGCACAAACTGGGGACCTGGAGAGCAGCCCTCTGACCCCTGGGTGCAGTGGGGAGGAAACAAGAGCTGCAGCGGGATGTGATGAAGGCGCTGGCAGCGCTGAGGAATTCCGAAGATGGGCGAGACCCTGGAATCTGATGAGAATCAGCGTCCACAACTCTTCTGCTGCCACAGTTAGGCCCTGACCACCTGCCCTGCTCCCCGCCCCCCCGCCCCCGAGAGAGGGCGCCGTGCAGGGTCGACCTGGAGGCATGTGGGGGAGAAGAGATGGAAGGAGTCACTGGACCAGGCGACCTGGTCTGCTGCCCCCAGAGGCATGGGAAGTGGACTGCTGGGGAGTGGGGATGGATCCTCTGGGATAGCACAGCCCCCGGCCACCGGCATCAACCCTGCTGGCTGCAGAAGGGGAACAATGCAGCTCTCTCCTGGCACCGCACAAAGCCCCCTTCTCATCTAGCCATTTGTGGAGGGAGGAGGGGGGTCCAGTGCCGGACACAGGTGTTAGGGCATATCCTGTCCCCAGTGATGGCAGAGAGGCCCCATGAATGCTGTGGCCCAGCACGCAGGACCCGCAGAGCCCGTTCATATGCCCAAGGGGTGGGACAGTCACACTGCACCCTGTCACAGGGGACCCCTCCGCCAGGTGGGGCAGGTGATACAAGTAACTCACATTTTCCAGCTTCATTCATGCTGGGCACAAAGTAGCAGTTCATTAACTGACTGTCAGAACAGCGCTGTCAGACTGGGCAGTCCTGCCCCATTCTGCAGGCCATAGGACTGAGGTCTAGAAAGGCTAGTAACTCGCTTTGCAGAGAGTCACACACTTAGGGTCCTTGTGGAGGTGGCAGGCAGCACGAGCCCACCCTGGCTGGGCAGCGTCCCCAAAGTGTCGGACCAGAGTGGAAACACAAAGCAGCGGCAAAGTCACCAGCGTGGGGACACAATGAAGCAGGACACTCACTTCCCTGGGGCTGTTGCCTGCGAGGTTGGGGGTCCTCATGCTCCCTGTGGGATGTGGACAGAGCCTAGAGGGCGGACACTGAAACAAATTTGTGAGGGAGACATTCTGCCCTGCGCTGGATTGAAACTGACCTGCAGCTGCTGTGGCCCCAGCGGGGAGGTGGCCGCGTGCAGGGGCGGAGCTGACCGTGCGCCCCGGGACCCCAGGGCTCGCTATGGCTGCCTGGACTTGGAGGCTGCGGCTGACGCTCCCCAGAACCCCGGCCTGTGCCAAAGTAACCAGAGCCTGGTGGGCCCTGGCCGCTCCTCCTTGGCTCCCTCCTGCGCTCCCGGGCCTGGCCGGAGATAGGAGCCCGTCCCACCATGAAGTCATCTGTTTTGGTGCCAGGGAAGGAAGGCCTGGTGGGTGCAGGCGGGCCACAGGGCCGTGCTCTGTCTGCTGTCCCCAGGCTGGCGCCACAGGGGGGACAGGCTGGGTCTCGTCTGAAAGGTGCCCGATGCTGGGGGGCATGTGGGCTGGCCCCGGGGGCAGGGAGAGGCCGGCGGGGCCTGTGCACTGTCAGGAAACCGGAGAGAAAATAGTTCTGCTGACGCCCGCCGCCTGTCGGTCGGTCGGGAGTCTGCAGGTCTCGCTCCTGTGGGACCGGGCGATTCCGTCAGACTCCCGGGGTGGGCTCTCTCCCTGCGCCCTGTGCTTCCACAGCCGAAAGGGTGCGTCCCGCCCGGCCCCGCAGCACGCCTGCTGCTAGTCCCGGGTTTTGAGGGCCCCGGGGACTCAGTGTGCTTTCTGTCAGCGCCCAGCTGAGCTTGGGTTCAGATCCAGGCTCCCTGGGCCGCTGGACTGTTCCACCTTTCCGTGCGGACTGATACACTTTTACAAACGCACCCCGGGGCGGAGAGGCCCCCTTTGCGCGTCTTGTTCCGTGGGTTCCCAAGTCCACGTGCGTGGCCTGGCGCAGCACTGCTGTTAGTGTCCGGCTGTCTCCCCCTCCTGCCTGGCCGGAGTCGCCCTCTGTGCCGTGTTGTGTGTAGGGCTGTCGGGCAGTGCCAGTTTCATCTGCTCAGCTGCTGCTGGGCTGTCGGGGACCATGGTCCAGGGGCGCACGCGTGGCTTGCTGCTGGATTCTTGCCCGAGGGGGGCCCCAGGGTAAGCGGAGATTTAACTTCAGCAGAGCCGCCAGTTTTCGCGTGTGTTTACTCGTTCGCATTTCCTCCACCCACGCGAGGATCCCGGTGGCCTCGAGTCCTCACCGCACGCCTGACACTGCCGACCTCTGGCTTTCACTTTGGCGGAGCGCACGGGCCTCGCTCTGAGGGTTGGTTGTGTTTCCCTGGTGACGAGTGAAGCCGAGTGCCCTTGGGGCGGTATTGGCCACCTGGCCTTCTCATTTCTCAGTGGCACTGTTAAATCGCGGTGCTTCTGGAAATCCCTTTGGACATCAGACTTTACAAAAGCACTGATTATAGTGACGGGAGAGCAGTCCCTTTTAACCCGGAAGTCTGGCTCTTCCTAGGGCAGCATTTACAGAAGGCGCTAAGACCTCTGAGGAGGAAGGAAGAGACAGTCTGGACCTGCGCTTTCCTCACCAGCACCCCGAGGGCAGCCCCGGGGCCCCCAGCACCTGGGCCGGGAGGGGTGGGAAGGGAGACGCTCTCGGGGGAACCAGGCTGCTGAAGGCCGCGCTGTGCAGTTTAAAGGCAACTCAGCGCCTGCCCGTGAAGGGACTGGCCAAGGCTGGACACGGACAAAGCCCTCAGGGCTTCCCTGGCGGGGCCTTGTGTGTGTCTCGGCCACTCCCCTCGACGCTGGGACAAAATACCCGACACCCACTACTTCAGGGGGAGAGGTTTATCTCGGCTCACATGTTTCAGAGGTTTCAGTCCACAATCCAGGGGCTCCAAGGCAGGGCGTCCCGGCAGAGGAGAAGCCGCTCACCTCAGTGTGGGGGAAGCAGAGGGAGAAGCAAGCTGGGGGGAGGCACCCTTCCCAGGCCTCGCCCTCCGCGACCTGTCTCCTCCCAACAGCAAGCCCAAACAGGAGCCAGGCACCTCCCCAGATCCCCACCCGGGACTGCGGAGCCTTGGGGCACCCAGAGGGAGACCCGCGGGGAGGGCGACAGGAGTGTGGAATGCCAATTCTGGCTCCCTGTCTGATGTC
Organism: Heterocephalus glaber; assembly: GCF_000247695.1. Next base: position 25,435,063 of record NW_004624758.1, read on the forward strand.
AGGTTTATATCCAAGTTTGCACTTCTCCATGTCTCTGCATCACTTTTGAATATTTTGCTCAAAGTTGCTTCCTGCGCACTCGGCCTGGGAAAGACCTCAAGGCGGGGGACAGTTTCCCTCCCCGCCCAAGCCCGGAAGAAGCTGACTGAGCCCCCTGGTGGTGGGGACAGGAATGAGGGGTTTGGCCCTCCTGACCCCTTGCTAGGCCTTGACTGTCCCACCTGCAGCCCTGATTTCCAGCGGCCTCAGAGTGGGTGTCCAGGGGTGTGTGTGTGTGTACGTCACACTCAGTAAACGCAGGCGGCGTACCATTCTGGACAGCAGTCGGTCTTTCGGGGAAATCGTGATACAGCGAAGCATGGCCCTTATTAGCCTACTTTGCTTTAAAATGTATTATTATTATTATTATTTCTGATAGAAGGACTCTGGAGGAGGCATGTGGAGGTGGTGAGTGATAGCTTGGGTTGGGATTTGGGTAAAGAAAGGCTCGAGAGTTGACATTTAAAAAAAAAGTGGTGGAAAAAACACAAGATTTTCCACCCTAACTTCTAAGTGTGCAGTCGGTAGTGTTAGTTATATACAGCAGATTTCTAGAGCTTGTCCTACAGAACGGGAGCTTCACTTTGCTGTTGTTGAGTTCAGCTTCGGGAGCTCAGGAAGGAAGCAAGATTTCAGAAAAGAGGCTGATGGCGCCTTGCCTGTCCCCCAGGACCCGGCGGGCAACGTCTGCCACCTGGTGGCAGGAAAGAGTCATAACCCCCAGCCCCGAACCAGAAAACGCTTGGCCCTTGGCGTGGGGCACCCAGAACAGCCGGACTTCCCCACAGATAGCAGCTGTTTTGGCCATTATCTGGGATGATTTTTGTCACCTTCACTGTATATTTAGTCTGGTCTTTATGGCAGGTCACAGTTATTCTCTTGTTTGCGTAATAATCAAGTGAGATCAGTGTTATAAGCTTTTCTCCCTCGGGGACTGGGACAGAGTTTTTGTAAGGATCTTTTTGGTTTGTTTTGTATGCAGTAGCTACCTTGACGATAATGATACACAGTGTAGTAACTACTGTTATTCTCATATTATCTGGTTATGAAAATGTTTTACTTTTTCATAAAATAAAAAGAAATTGACAACTGAACCCATCTTGTGGTACTCTTTTCCCCATCTGCTCTCTTATTCCCTGTGTGTCAAGTGCAAACATCAGGGCCTGCTGGGGAGGAGGGAAAACGGCGGGCTGGGAAGGCCGGGGACCTGGGGTTTGAGCTGGACCCCTTCCTTGACTTCCCCACAGGCTTTGGCTTAGCCGCCCACCAGGGCCATGGACATGGGCCCTGGACAGAGTTCACTCCATTTCTGTAAATGTGCTGTAAATGCCAATGTAAAATTCCTACAAATCAATGACAAAAGGACAAGGACCCCATACAAACTGGCGAGATAGGTGAGCAGGCATGTCACAGCTGCAGACCCAGGTGGGCAGTGAATGCACGACATGGTGGTTGTTAGGGAAGTGAATCTGAAATGACAATGAGATGTCGCCACACATATGCAGGCTCAATATAGTGACAGTGTTGAAAGCCAGGACAACGGGGCTCGCCTTTGTCGCTGGTGGGAGTGAAATTTCTCCCACCAATTTGGAAACTCAGCATTTGTTTTTGTGGTTAAAAAAAAAATATATATATATATATATATATATACAAGAATGTACACAGTAAGCTCATTTTTTTTTTTTTTTTTTGTACCAGGGATTGAACTTGGGGCCTTGCGCTTGTGAGGCAGGCACTGGAACCGCTGAGCTAAATTCCTGGCCCAGTAAGCTCAATTTTTAATCAGAAGTGGAAGCAGTGAGGGCCCTGGGTTCAGTCCCTGGTACCCCCTCCCACGTGTGTCAGTGCACACACACACACACACACACACACACACACACACAGAGTAGTGCTGTACAAGGCACTGTAGATGAATGTCATGAACACTGCGTTGAAAGTGTTACTGGCCACTTAGGCGCATATGTTTAGGTTCTTTTGCTCACTGCTGATCAAATCAAAGGGAGCCAGATATTCGGGTAAAAAGGAAAAAGGATTTATTCAAAGCTGGCTCTGAGGAGATGGAGGCCTCTATTAAGCCTCAAATCACCATTTCACCATTTGTGGGTGGGCAAGGGTCTTTTCTAGGAAGGAATGGGGGGGAGCGGGGTACAGAGAGATGATGTGATGCCCATACCTGCGTTGTAGCTGTCTGTCATCTGTGGTTCATTCCTTTCTTTATGGGAAGTAACCCGGGCTCCAAGGCCTCCCAGGGCTCACATCTGCACAGCTCACACTCCTTCCGGCTGAGGGAGGAAGTATGCCCTGGGATGGGTGTGTGTGTATGTGTGTGTGTGCGGGTGCAGTTTCTTCTGAATTCCTTATTCATGTTTTCCCAAACCGACCCCATCCCTGGAAGCTTTAGTTTAGTCTCTACACTTGCAGGGGCTTCGTTTTACAGACCAAAAGCAGCAAAGGGGTGGCCTGCCCCTTGTTTGAGTGCCTGGAGGGAAAGTGTCTAACCTGCTCTGAATGTTAGTTTTTCTGCATTTTAGGCTATGAGAAATCTTAGGGTCACAGGTCACTTGATAGACTGGCCATTACTTGAGCAGCCGGCTCTAATTTTAGAGGTCAAAATTGGAAGATCCCAGCCCAATGTAGTGATACACATCTGTAATCCCGGCACTTGGGAGGCCAAAGCAGGAGGATCACGAGTTGGAAGCCAGTCTGGGCTACACAGTGAGCCTCTGCCTTAAAATAAAACCAAAACCAAAACCTGGGAAGATTCCTGCAAAGGAATCTTGGATATCAGGATCAGGGCTGGGCTGTGTGTCTCACCAGGGCCCCGGGCCTGGCTGAGTTGGGGGCAGCTCAGGTCTGGGGCGCTCATCTGTGAACACGCAGCGCTCGGGTCCATCCTGCAGGCGCCCAAGGAGCTGTGATTCCCACGGGCTCTGAGACGCAGCTGCTCCTGTGCCACGAAGCAGACGTGTGAGCTCTGGGAGATGAGCTGGGGTTTTAGTAATTTGGGAAAAAACTGCCTGTGCCCCTGAATCCAAACCCACACATAGAAAGAACACTGTCTCAGCAAGTGGGATCCGGTCCTTCCCGTGTCTCCGGGCCAGGGCCTCTTGGTCCAGGGCTGGAAAAACCACCTAAGCCGCAGGGGCTTCTGCCTGGGTGGCTGGGCCACACAGATGAGTAGGAGGACGGCAGGGGCTTCAGCCCCTGCCCTGCTGCTGCCCACCGCTTCCCAGTGGGCCAGGCATGAACTTCAGGTCCTCCTGAACTGCAGGCCCGGCCACATCCGCCCGGTCTCCGAGTCAAAGTGGTGCCTTTGTGCGGATGGGCGGCGCCCCTGCCCAGGCCAGGCGAGGGGGTGCTCTGAGCGCCAGGGGTAGGGGTGGCTGGTCTTGTCAACAGAACTTCTCCCTTAGGCTCTGTGTCAGTTAGGGTTCATGAGAGGAACAGATCTGGAATAAAATATATAGGATTATATAAGGGATTTGCTGAGCAAGTCCACCATGCGTGGCGACACCCACTTGCGGTGACCACAGGGCCAGGCAGGGTCGGAGGCCGGAGCTCACGGCCCAGGCCGGTGCGGGTTCCTGTTGGAAGGCCGAGGGTCCGAGGGGCCCCCTGGAAGACTGAAGGAACTGGAGACAACCTTCGGGAGGCAATGGAGAGAACTGGAGGTGTCCTCCTTCCTTCTCTTTTTTTTTTTTTTTTTTTTAAAATTTCACCCAGGCTGCAAGCCCATTGGTTGGTGCCACCCACATCCTGGGCGGGCCTTCCCGCCTCAGTTTGTGGCTTGCCTGTCAGTCATCCACAGACACGCCCAAAGAGTCACTGATCTGCTACGTGGTGCTTGCCCAAGTTAGGTTGACAGCACAATTAACCATCACATGAACGGATAAAGAAAAGGTGGCATTTATACACCTTTGGAGTACTACTGTGCCATAAAGAAGAATCAATGGGAGTCATTTGTAGGGAAATGGATGCACCCTGAGACCCTAATGTTAAGTGAAATGAATCAGACACACAAGCTTAAATATCGCGTGATTTCTTTTATATGAGAAACCCAAAATATCATTTAAATAAGGAGTCAAATAAAAGCGATAATAGGGAGGAGATAGATAATCCCCCCCCCCCCCCCCTTCCCCTCTTTTCCACTTTCACTACTGGTAAAAGATTGCCTTGGAAAAGATTCCTCCCTGTATGAGAAACCCAAAATATAAATAAAAAGGAAAATACAGGATAGAACATAGGAAGTAGGCAGATCCTTTTCAAGTGGGAAGAGCAATAGGAGATGGAAGGGGGAGGGAAGGAAGGGAAAAAGGATTAAAAAAAGAGAATCAAAAAAATGGAAATAGAGCTTTCTCAAACGGGTGGGGGATTAAGCGTTGGAGGGAGCAGGAGGGATGGAGGGAAGGGGACAAAAAGGAGTTAAGATGTGGTATGTATGCGTACAAACTCCCCGTAACAAACGTAATTACTATGTACTGGAAACTTATTAATATAAAAAGTACACAAAAATCATAAAATTGTGAGTGTGAAAAAACAAGGGATAGTCGGAGCTGGGAGGATGAAGTGATGTGACCCGGAACTACTTCGAAGAGAGCTGGCACCGCGGAGCTGTTGCTTTTGTGCCCAGGATGTGTCGTGCCCTTGGGCCTTCGGACTTGCAGTCATCAGCTGAATCTGAATTTGAAAGTTGGTAGTGTTTGGAGATGGAGAGGCAGAAAAAAGAACGGGAGATGCGTTTCTGCTGCAGCGCCTCCTTTCCAACACTCTTCGGGCCGGGCCCAGTCCTGTCCCACACTTCCCGTCCCCCGGACTCAGAGCTCAGTCCTGCTAGCCGTTCTCAGATTCCTTTAATGGGCCTCATGAGGTGTAGGTCATGGTTGTTTGCTCTGGGGAGGTAGAAATATTTTATTCTGTGTGCAACAGGACATTATGTTGTGACAGTACGCGACCCAGGTCCATCCTGGTTTAAAGCCGAAGAAGCACACGCCCTCGAGCTTCGTGCAGGTGCGAACTTTCACGCCTTGGTTCCCATACAAGCCACTCCCTGCGGGGAGAAAAAGGAGAGAAGTCGTCTCCCGAGGCCGGCACATCTGGGCTTGTCTCACTCTGTGATTCTTTCTGGAGTCCTTCACGCTTCCTACCACATTTCCTAGAGAGGCTGAGTCCCAGGCTACCCACACGAATTTGAGGGTGAAACAGGAATTTGGGTGGCTGAACAGGGCAACTGCTTCCCCCCTCTCACGAGACCGATTAGGTCTTCAGGATGGAGTGGATGCCCAGCAGGGGAGTGGGTGCAGGCCAGGCGGCCGCATCCCACCCCAACCTCTAACCTGGGCTCTTGCCCACCTCGGCACCTGCGAGACCCCCTCCCTTACACTCTCACCCCTGCTGGCTCACCTGAAGGTAATGCGACCACCAGGAAGAGGAGTAGACCAGAAAGACGCAGGCTCATGGCTGTGGGCAGCACACAGCTGGCCCTTCCTGGGTCTGTCCTGGAGGCTCCTTTATACAGCTAGGTGGGTGGAGCTGAACACTTGCCTCCTCTTCTTATGAGGACAGACAGGGAGGACACAGCTTCTGCAGGAAGAAGAGCCCCTGTGCCATTCGCACGGCCTGCTTTTCTGCAGACCACTTGCTAGGAAGGCACTCAGCAAGGGTGGCGTTGCCCATCAGCAGCTGGACTGAGGGCCAGGCTCCTCAGGCCCAGGCTGGAACGTGGTCCCTCGCACTTCTTGAAAGTGCAGGGACAATGTCCAGCTTGCCCTTTCCTCTGGAGTGCCGCTGAGGGCCCAGGACCCCAGGGAAATGCTATCGTAAAGCACAGGCTTAGTTCAAGACTAGACAGGATGCAGCTGTCAACTTCCTGTAGGGTCCCGAGAAGGCATCAGTTGCACCCAAGCAACAGTGGGCAGGTGCTCAGAAGATGGAGAAGGGACACTTCCTCCTCCTGTGCCGTCTTTATTCACCAGGAGAAAGGGAGATTTTGCAAAAACCTCCGCAGAGAAGTAGCTGGACCAGCTGCATTTTCCAGATGCTGGTGTGAAATGCTGGCTGGGATTTGGGGACTTTGAGGGGCCCGGGAGAGGCTCTCACTGGAGCTGATGGGTTGAAACACTTGATGGCCATGTGCCGTGCTCCACGTCTGGGGCAGCACTGGATGGTATTTCCAGCTCCTGGGAAGGGTCATTGGGCCTGTTCCCCTCAGGGCAGTGGCAGCAGCCCACAGGAAGAAGACACTCGCTTTGACTGTCTAGTGCCCCTGGAGCCAGGGTTGTACCCATGTGGGCCAGGAGTGTAGGAGCTGGAGTCTTGAACGAGGCACTAGAGCGTAGCCTGAGACATTTATCTAGCCAGGTTCCTCTTTTTAAATAGTGCACTGTAAGAGGAAGTTTTGGAGGATGAAACGAGATAGAGCTGATATAGCCCTGGCGCCTCATGCTGCTCTACCTCAGGCAGTCGTCATTCTATTGTTATTAAATTGCATCGCTGTGGCGGTGGCCCTTTCTCCTTCACAGATGCCCTCCAAACAGGCAGACACCACATTCCCGAGAATTTGCTTCTGAGTCCAGCAGTGCCTGCAGAGCTGAGAGCATGGGGACTGGACGGGGCTGGGGAGGGAGAGGGGGCTGTGCAGTTGGAGCAGCCAGGGGTCACAGGCAAGTGTCCTTTCCACGGAGGCACCCGGACACCTGTGCTGCATCTGCAGTGCTGCGGAGCTCAGGTCTGGCCCCGGCTACCGCCCACGGGCCTAGACTCAGTTTGCTCTTTCAGAGATGGAGAAATCAAGGCCCAGAGAGGAGAAGGGGAGGGGACAGCCAAGGAGAGTGCTCTGTGAGCCGTGCTGGGCCTCTTGACACTTGGTTCAGAAGTTGGTCTCTCTCTCTCTCCCATACTGAGGACTGAACTCAAGGGCATTCTACCACTGAGCTGCATCCCCAGCTCTTTTTATTTCATTTTTGAACTGGGTGTCACTGAGTTACCTAGGCTGTCTTTGAACTTGTCATCCTCCTGCCTCAGCTTCCCCAGTAGCAAGGATTATACAGGTGCACCACTGTGCCTGGCTTTTCTGTATCTTAAGTTGTTCAACTATGTTGGGGACTAGGAGGAGCCTGAACCTAGTGTTTTCCAAATGCATCTGAGCCCCCTGCTAGATGAATTCTGGAAAAGCAGAACCAAAGTGGAGCCCTGGAGGCAGCCAGGACGGGGCCTTGCCTTTACACCCACTGTCCTTGCCTTAGCAGATGCTGCTCCGCCTGGGCTGAGTATTCCTGCCTCCCGCCTGAGGTCATGGGACAAGCTGTCATTTTCTTCCCTTTAGCGTTGCTCTGTTGGTTTCTCCCTTTACCATCAGGGCCCGTGATTTCTCACCCTCCTTTCTGTCTGCCTCCGAGAGAAAGCACCCAGGTCGTGCCTTGCACAGAGGCGTGAGTGGCCATGTTGGAGGAGAAGCCCGAATCCCACACCCCCTTCACCATGCCCCAGCTGAACAGCTCCTGAGTGCAGGGATTTCATCGTCTGTTCTCCTTCATGTGCACATTTATTTTCCCATGGCTTTTGCTTTTAAACTTTTAAAATAAATCCTTGATAAAAGGTGGAGTTTAATAAAGCAAGCAGATCTCATCCCTGGCATGGTGACTTCACGTAGAGCAAACAGGGCACAAATGTCCCTGGGATCAAGATCACAGGACCCTTCCAGCGGCAGAAGGCACTTTGTTCACACCAACTTGCATAAAAACAACAGGCAGCCCTATGCTGTCAGCAAATTGGCAGGTCACCAGACCAATGCTGAGTCTTGGGGGACGGGCAGAGCTGTGGCTCGAATTCCAAGGGTTTGAGGAGGTGGGACCCACCGTTCTGGCCAGGGTGCTTTTGGAAATATGTGTCGAGGAGGCCGCATGTTTGCACCAACCAAAACCTGGCGACGTTGGCACCACAGAGTGAACACAACTCAGAAACAATATGCCATCTGCTCTGCCCTGGCTGCCTCAGCTTTGCCAGCACTGGTCATGTCAAAAGGTCATCGAATTGAGGAAGTTCCTGAACTTCCTTTGGTTGTAGAAGATAAAGTTGAAGGTTACAAGAAGACTAAGGAGGCCGTTTTGCTTCTGAAGAAACCAAAGGCCTGGAATGATATCAAAAAGGTCTATGCCTCTCAGTGAATGAGAGCTGGCAAGGGCAAGATGAGAAACCGCCATCGCATCCAGTGCAGGGGACCTTGCATCATCTATAATGAAGACAATGGTATCATCAAGGCCGTCAGAAATATCCCTGGCATTACTCTGCTTGATGTAAGCAAACTGAATATTTTGAAACTTGCTCCTGGTGAGCATGTGGGGCACTTCTGCATTTGGACTGAAAGTGCTTTCTGGAAGTTAGATGAGTTGTATGGCACTTGGCGTAAAGCTGCTTCCCTCAAGAGTAACTACAACCTGCCTATGCACAAAATGACCAATACAGACCTGAGCAGAATCCGGGAGTCCAGAGATCTAAAGAGCCCTCTGGGCACCACGCAAGAAGATTCATCATAGAGTCCTGAAGAAGAATCCTCTGAAGAACCTGAGGATCATGTTGAAGCTGAACCCATATGCAAAGACCATGCACTGGAATACCAGGCCAGTAATCACAAAATCCATCTGGATAAAGCAGCAGCACGGGCAGCCAAATTGGAAGAGAAGGTTGAAGGCAAGAAGCCCATGGAAGAGAAGAAAGGAAAAAAGGTTGCTGGTACCAAGAAGCCCTTGAAGAAGCCTTTAGGGAAAAAGCCTGCAGCTGCCAAGAAGCCAGCAGCTACTAAGAAACCAGCAGCTGAAAAGAAACCTGCTGAAGAAAAGCAGCCTGCTGCATAAACTCCTAAAATCAAAATCTCTATCCCATACAAGTGACATAAAATTGGACAGCTTATTTTGAATAAAGACCTGGTCAAAGAGGCAGTCAAAAAAAGGAGCACAGGAGCACAGCTGGCTGTGAGTCCCCCCACCACACCTTCACTCTGCAATTTTCCTTTGGCAATGTGCATTGCCACACAATGCAGTGTCATTTTCTTGTTTCTTACCTGCTTAAAAATGGCAGTGTAAATGTGTTGAGGCTTGCTTCCTTCATTCTTTACTGTTTTTAAGATTTATCTGACTTTAGTGTGTAGCGTTTGCTAATGTAATGTAAAATCGTCCTTGCAGTGCATCGACTGCCTCAGATGTTTATTACTGCTGACAAGTAGTTGGGGTTTTATCCTGGAGGCCTCAGAGTGCTGCATGCACATTGCTGTACTCATCATCCATGCATCTTGCAGTGAAATTTCTGTAACACGGCAAACATAACTTCAGCTAGTCTGAATGCCATATTGCTTACAAGTGGCTTTACTGATTTATATACCCACAGCAATGTTGGAGGAAGGGGTGGGAAGGGGAAGTAAAGATGATAAGGATGTGATTGTAGATGCACCAGCTCACCAAGATGAATGTGATTATCATGTATTGCAAACAGATGATACAACATATACGTAATAATGGGTCTCATCTAGCTCTTAATATTTATTTGGAGGAAGTGGAGCAGGTGGTGGCTGAGTGAGACCCTACAGCTTTTGTTCCCCCACAGGCACACTGAGCTGAATGGTCATTCAGGCACCAAGCCACCTTGTCAAGAGCTAAGAGAAGCAGGTGAGGTCACAGTGCCTGCTTTGGTATAATAAAAAGAAGGCAGGAAGGAGCTGGGGTAGTCCCCCTCCTTGGGGGAGGGAAGGAGAATTCAGTCTCAACCGTAGGTAGCCTGGAGAGCCAGCACCAGGGTTGCTGCAGTGAAGCTGTCACTGGGGAGAGCCCCACAGACCCCACTGCCTGTGGACTGGAGAGTCAGAAGTGTGCTGGGCCGGTGGCTGCCTGCCACCACCATCCCTACAATACCAGGTGGGGAGCAAGACTCCATTTGCTGGGGAACAGGGTATGGATGCTAGGGCAGGGCTTTGTCTTGGGGCCCAGTGCCAGGATGAGACCCAGCACCTACAGTACCTGAAAGCCCCATATGCTGGTCAGAGCTTAAGCTGGAGGCTGCAGACCAGCGTCAGCATCAGGCAGAGACTTGTGCTCCAGTGAGACCAACTCAGGTTTCAGCCTGCATCACTGCCAGCCCTGGAGTGGCCTGAGGCTCACCCTTGTCCCCCAGGCTACGCAGATCTTTGCAGCTTTGAGACTCAGATGTGACACAGCTGAATGTCAGACTTGGTGGCTGGGGAACTGTCCCTACCATTCACTCCACAACTTTGGGCAGCACAGCTATTGCCAGGTCAGTGGTCACAGGTACTCTGGTACTGGGCAGAGACCTGAACTCTAGGGGTGTGGGCTCCTGTTTCAGCCTTCATCATTGCCAGCTGCAGCACAGTCTCCAAGGCTGTGGCTGAGAGACTCAGCTGTGACCCAGCTTAGCAGCAGCCTTGGCGGCCAAGGGACTGCCTTTACCAACACTATTGCTAAAATGTCCATCTCACCCAAGGCGATATCCAGATTCAATGTAATCCTTGTTGAATACCAATGACATTCTTCACAGAAATAGAAAAAACAACCTCAAATTTATGTGGAACCAAAAAGATTCCTAAATAGCTGTCATTCTGAGAAAAAAGTACAAAGCAGGAGGCATTATGAAAATATAGTTAAAAGTGATCATAATTAAAACAACATGGTATTGGCATGAAGAGACACATGGGCCAAAGGAACAGAAAAGAGAGCCTGAAGTAAACCAATCCATCTAGAGACAATGGATTTTCAACAAAGGTGCTCATGTATTGGAGAAAGAGCAGTCTTTTCAATAAACGGTGGTGGAACAATTGGATATTCACCTGGAGAAGAATGAAGCTGGATTCCTGTCTCCTACCAGTTACACAAATCAACTCAAATGGACTAAAGATATAAATATATATATATGTATAAATTGTTAAACGACTAGAAGAAAATAGGGACAGCTTTGGGACCCTGGAATAGATAAAGATTTTTGGATGACTCCAAAAGCATAGAACACAAAAGCAAAAACACATAAATGAGATTTTATAAAACAAAAAAGCTTTTGCACAGAAAGAGAAATAATTATCAGAGTGAAGAGACAACATACAGAGTGGGAGAAAATATTTGCTAACTACACATCTGACAAGAATTTGAGATCCAGAATATATATAAGGAGCTCCAAAAACTCAACCAGAAAACAACAAACAACCCGATTAACAAGCAGGCATAGACCAAAGTAGACATTTCTCAAAAGAAGACATACAAGTGTCTGATAAGAATATGAGAGGATGTCAAACACCGCTAACCACCAAAACCCAGAATCACAATTAGACTTTGCCTCATCCCATAAGGATGGCTATTGTAAACAGACTACAGATAGCAAGTGCTGGTAAAGACGTGGGAAAGCACATCCTTGCACACTGTTGATGGGATATAAAGTCCAGCCACGACAGAAGACCGTATGAAGGTGCCTCAAAAAATTAAAAATAGAACTACCTTATGATTCAGCAACCCCATTCCTGGATGGCTGAGCCCAAAGGAAACAAAGCCAGTGTGTTAAACCAATATCTCCACTCCCATGTTCATGCAGCACTATTCACAACAGCCGAGAAATAGAGGTAACCTATGTCCATTGACTGATGATTGGATGAAGCAAGTGTGGTGCATACACACAGAAAAACATTATTCAGTGATAAAAGGAATGCAGTCCTGTCACTTACGGCCACATGGATGGAACTGGAGAGCACTGAAAGACAAGTTCCTCATGATTTCATTCATACGTGGAATCTAAAAACTTCGATGTCATAGAAGTTGAGAGTGGAATGGTGGTTACCAGAGGCCAGGGAGAGTACGGGTGGGGAAAATGTTGACCAATGGGTACTACGTTATGGTTGGGTAGGAGCAAGATGTCCTGATGTGCTGCTGCCCAGTAGCCCAGACTACTGATGACAATAATGTACTGTACCTTTCAAAAAGCTAGAAGAAGAGATTTGAAAGTTTTTATCTTTTTTTTTTTTTTTGGTACCGGGGATCAAACTCATGTCCTTGCACTTGCTCAGCAGGCAACGAAACCACTGAGCTAAATCCCCAGCCCCAAATTTTTTATCATTAAGAAAAAATGTTAGAGAAAATATTTAACATGATTTAGACACAAAGTATACATTATTAAAACATCACATGTACCCCATTAATGTGTACAATTTTTGTTTTTATGTATCAGTTAAAAAAGATTCACTGCATTCGCCCCCGACTCCCCTTTGTACAATCCCACCCCCAGTCCATTCCTCGAGAATCTGGAAGGTGTCAGGTGTGAGGAAGGTCCGGGATACATCTGCATGGCCCCACTTGACTTAGACCCAGCCCCTTAGCTGGAATGCACTTGGCAAAGCAGTAGAGTCATGCAGGTTGGCAGCTTCTTGTGTCTGATGTGGAGATACTGGAGCCTAAGGTTTCTAGGAGGTGGGGTACCCCTGTCCTCAAGCTGGTGGATCACTGGAGCTGCAGATTGGCTTCATTCTTTACTACAGAACTCATGAGAAAACCCAGGGAAGCTAGAGAGTGAAAATAAAATTCACTCCCTGTTCTGATTCCTGCTTCCTAACCACCTGAGCACTTCAACCCAGAGGAATAAAGGCCTGAGCACTATCTAGCCTCTGGGTATGGTGAAGCTGGATGTAAATCCTGGTTCTTCTGAGGCTTTTTCCAAGCTTTTCACTCATTAAATATGTTCCTCTCACATGTGTATATTAGGGTAGGATTTAGAATGAAGGTTGGGACGATGACGTTTCAGTCTCTGAGACGCTACAGATACTGAGGAAGAACTTCTGACCAAACCCAAGTACAAACCCAAGAAGTAGAATCCAGCTGTTTACACAGAACACCTACTTAGGCACAAAGATAAAAAGAGCCTCTCTGTACCTGGGAAGTTCAGAGAGGCCAGTGAGATCTGGATGTCCCAACTGATCAGGAAGCACGCTGCCGGGAAGGGGCTGTGTAACCAGGTGAGTCAGTTTGTCACCTGTGGTAATATTTGACTACGCTTGAGGTCTGAGAACATTCTGTGAGGAGTGATCAGCCTGGAACAGATTCCTGGCCCTGTGCAGGGAAGAAAGCCCTCAGAACCTGCTTTCAAGATCAAATGCTCTGTGACTCCTGGCCCAGTGCCCAGAAGTCCTCTGGACTTTTTCATTCTTCCTTAGCTTCTGCTAGGTATTCTGCAGAGCACAATTTTCTTACCCCTCTATGACTTTCCTAGTCCAGTTGTAGCAACAAGGACATCTTCATCTTTATGGATTCCTGGGAACGATGAGGGGCTGTGGAGAAGGGCAGCTCTGGATGTGAATCTGCCATGTGAAAAATACTCAGCCTCCCTTTTTTGGGTAATACTTCTTGTTAAGAGGGACACTCAGTATTTCTAAACTATAATCAGTGAGGAACTGAAGTGTTAAAGGAAAGCATTAGGAGTCATACACAGACAGTAACTCTTATGCTGTCTTATTGCCTTATATAATCAATGCATAATAGTCAAGTAACATTAATTCTTATTAAGCAAACAGTTTTGCAAATACTGGACCACTTTCTCTTATTTTTCTGTGCCTTTATCTTTTTTTTGATTTTCAGCAATTCTGCCTGGATAGCTTTATCTCCCAGTGCTATCTCCTGAGCTTGCTTAGGATCAGCAAGTGTGTGATCACATTCTTTTAGACCTTGTCATCCTCTAGCTCTGTGATATTTGGTTTTGATGAAGAGCCTCCAAACAGCTATGGATTGACATCTTCAGATTACAAGCATCAAATCAATCGACTGAGGAATTCAATACCGGCCAAAACTTTTCCAAATTTGATTTAAACTATCAGACAACAGATCCATCCAGGGATCTCAAACCTGTTTAAGTTGTTGCAAGCAGAATACCTGCCCTGTATTCTTAGACACATGAGCCAAGTTGCTGAAAATCAAATACAAAAAGGAAATTTCAAAATCATCCAGTGATAGATAACAACATTTTGTGAACAACAGTAAGCATTATTGGTTAATATTTAGCTGGGCATGGTGGCACATGCCTGTAATCCCAACTACATGGAAGGTTGAGGATTACAAATTGAGTCCAGCCTGGACAATTGAGTCATTTGAGGATTACAAATTGAGTCAGCCTGAGACTCAAGGGGGGAGGGGCTGCTGTGAATGTAGCTCAGTGAGCCTTAGTGCTTGTTTGGCAAGCAGGAAGTCCTGACTTCAAACCACAGTATCACGAAACAAAGCACACCAAACCAAAACCAAACCAAACCAAACCAAACAAAAAACTACCAGAAACTATACTCATACTTTTAACATAGTGTAAGTGAAAGGAAATATTTGAAAAATATCTTTAAATTACCCAAACAGATCCCTGTCAGTCTGAGATTCTACATGAAGGGATATTATGCTTCAAAGTTGAAGACAAAATAATGACATTTTCTGGTAAATGAAATCAGAGAATTTGTATAAGAAATTTTAAAGGAAGTTTACTTAGCTAAAAGTAAGGATACCAAACGAAAGCTGAATCTTTGAACAAGTCAAAGAATTCCAGAAATGGTAATAATGTAGGTAAATCACAAACAATTTTTCTTTTTTACTTAGCTTCATTAAAATAAATTATACAAAACAAAGAATATCAATGTGTTGGGGCTTATAAAATGAAGAAATAAAAAATAGGACAATCATAGCACAAAGGATGAAGGAGGAATATATGGGATACTATTATATCCCATATATTGTTCTTACTTTCAGACTGTTTATACCATTCCTATATACTGTTGTTACATTTTACACAGAATGGTATGATATTAATCTAAGAAAGACTAATAGCTTAAAAATACATAGTATAATGTAATCACAAAACTAATCATAAAACCAAAAATCAAAAGCAAAAACCTAGAAAGATGTAAATCTAAAAAGGCAATAAAGAAATAAAATTAAATAATAAATAGATAAAAATTAAATAAAAAATAAATAATAATATTTGCTTAATATAAAAAGCACAGAAAAGGAGAAAAAGAGCAATAAAAAAGACAGGACAAATAAAAAAAGGAGTAAAATGATAGACTTAAATGCATATGCATGTCAACAATTTTCTCACATATAGTGGATAAATGCTTCAATTAAAAAGCAGAAATTTTCTCAGTAGTTAAAAACTCTAGACATTATTTTCTAAAGATACACTTTTACTATAAGCCCTGAGATGTTATAATTAAAATGATGGAAAAATGTGTCATGTAATCTTTATGGTATAATGAAGCAGGAGTCATTTGTTTTGACTAATATAGTATTAGACAAAACAGACCTTCGTAGGATAAGCAGAAAATATCACCATATAACTACATGTAAAGGGAAACAATAAAGTTAGAAGAATAAATTAATATAAAGTCATTACATTATCAAATATTAACAGACATTATAGCTGGGTATGGTGGCCCATACTTGTAATCCTAGCACTCTGTAAGGCTATCGCTCTGTGATAGCAGGATCACAGATTCAAGCCCAGCCTGGGACACTTACCAAGTTAGCAAGATGCTGTCTCATGGAAAAAACCCCAGTACCGCAAGACAAAGAAATCCTAAATTATATGTGGAGTTTTTGGCATTTCTCTTTTAGCTACTTATTGAATAAGTAGACAAAAATCAGTAGATACAGAAAAGTTGAATGCTGTCAATGAACATGCCCTAATTGATATTTGTAGAATCTTTTACTCAATTATTACAGAAAACATATTCAAATTCAAATAGAACATTTACCATGATACACCATATACAAACAAGTCGCACTAAATTTCAAAGGTTTGAAATAATACAGAGTAGGCTCACTGACCACCACAACATTAAGTTAAAAATAGCAACAGAAGACATCTTAAAAATCTGCAAACATTTGGAAATTAAATAATATACTTACAAGCCCACATTCAATAGATAAAAACCCTCATAAGAAATAAGAATATACGCCACCTGCCTTGAAGCACAAGGTCCCGAGTTCTATCCCCAGTACCAAAAAAAAAAGAAAGGAAAAGACATAAGAATATACTTAGACACAGTTTTAAAATTTCTGGGAGGCAGCTAAAACTTAGAGGGAAATTTATAACTTTAGGTGCTTAAGGAGAAAGTTCAATGACTTTCCATCTTATGAAAGTGGAAAAAGAGGGGCAATTATGAGAGAAGGAAATTACAAATGTAACAGTATAACTAACTCAATGGAGTAGAAAAGAGAAACAATAGAGAACAATCAAATGAAATGAGAAGTTAATTCTTTGAAAAGTTTAGTAAAACTGGCAAACTCAAGATTGTTGGGGAATGCTAATGTTTTATACAATTTAACAAATGAATTTTTAAAATTTATAATACAAATGTGTGTATATGTACTATATATATGTATAATATGTGGTTGAGAAACATGAATATATTGATAAATGGCTATATTGACATAACTGATATATGTATTACTTTATATACTTGTTATCAATTTACCTGGTAAGAATACTTAAATCTACTCTCTAAGCAATTTTCAAAATGCCCCCCCAAGATGTATATAACAACTAGATATTTTTTTGTTTTGTTTTTTTTTCTTTTGGTACGGGGAATCGAACTCAGGACCTTGCAGTTGTGAGGCAGCTGGCGGCACCTCTGAGCTAAATCCCCAGCCTAATAACAACTAGATATTAATGGTTTGGCAAAGTGGGAAGAGAGTATGTGAAGGGATGGGTAAAACTTCGGTAATACTTGACTAGATGTGTCCACAGAAGCCAACTACAAGCAGGCAGGAACAAAACACCAACAATCACAAGACCTGCAGGGTAGCAGCCCGTTTGTGGAAGGAATGTGGAGAGAAGCCAAGAGTGTTTTACTGGTTTAAGAACAAGAGGACTTCCAAGTAGTGACCCTGCATATTGGGAAGAGTAGGGTGGTCATTATGGTTTATATCAAAAGTGCTCCCCAAAGGCCTCTGCAGTCACAGGCCAGGCCTTTGGAAGGAGACTGAGTGATGGGGGTAATATAGCTGACCTGTTGGGAGGCGAGGTCTTTTCAGAAGAGGGGCATGACTCCTCCCTTCTCTCTCTGCTTCCTAGCCACTCTAATGTGAGCTGCATTCCTCCATGGCAGGCTCTTTTGTCTTGCCATTTCTATGATCAAGCCTGCCAATCATGGACTGAACCCTCTAGAAACATGAGCTGAGATAAAACTTTTACTCTTTAATTATCCGACTTTTCCACCACATTTCCCCCAGAATTTCCTTTTTGTGGTGTGGAAGCCTGCGTTTGTGCCTTGCTTAAATGTCTTCTCATTTTTGTTTTTGGTACTGTCCTTGGTTTAATTCCTGGGTTGATATTTCAAAATTTCTTAGTGCAGGTATCTTTGTTGCTTGTGTTTAAAACCCTTGTGGAATGATTGCTTTTCAGAAGTGTCTTCCAGATATGGCTTGTGTTTAGGTTTTGAGGCTCTAATGACTCTGAGGCTATTTTATTTTCCTTATACCAGGAAGGAAAACTGATTAGATCAATCACAACATGTTAGGCCAAATGTTACAATCAGCAATACCATAGCATCAAGCACAGCTTAGAAAATGACAATTTGTGGTAGTTATTAATCTATCACATTTAACTATGTGCAGTATAATCCCCTGTGCTTCTGTAGTGAGGGACCAGGTAACAGGAGAGCCGTAAGGCGGGCAGGGATGGAATTGGGCCTTGCAGGCACCCGGACTGCTAAGCGGAGCAACGGATGAAGACAGGGCTCCAAGCCGCTCCCGGGACCTCACCGTGCCGTAGACAGGAACCGGAACACAGCCGAGAAGCCTCAGGCTGCTTGGCCGACCCGCGGAGAGAAGCTCCGGATCCAAATTTTGTCTTGAGGAGAGTGCACTTGCTGGGCCGTGGTTGACAGAGTCACTTTCAGAGAAGCCGATCCGGAGTGGGAGTTACTGGGTGAGCAGTATGACCTTGCTGTTCGGTGTGATTATATTTTGGGAATTCAGAGAGCAATTCAGTAGAGAGAGGCTAAGGTAGTCAATGGAGGAAAGTTTGCTGGGGATGTCGCGGGACAGACTCCCCGAGCAGGTAGACAGTAGGACCCGGATGACACGTGACTCCCGCCTCAAGGAAGGTTGCTCAAACTTTTACTCTTTAAGTTGTGGGTGTTGGGTATTTTGTCCTAGTGATGAGAAAAGGACTAAGACAGATTTTGGTACCAGAGAAGTGGGATGGTTGTAGTGAATATACTCGACCATGTGGTTCAGAAGCCTTTGGAACTGGTTTGTGGGAGGAGTTTGGAAAGATTGGGGGATACTTTCTAAAGAGGCTCTAGAACGCTGAAAGCCAAGCTTGATAGGAGCCTCTAGTTGGAACTTAGAAGATCAGAATGCGGAGGGAAATGCAGACATCAAAGGCCAGGCTCAAGAAGCGTCCGTGGGGAACACAGGCTCCATGGGCAGTTGCCCTCTCAGCCACGTGTGTTATGCTCTGGCAGAAATGGTGCCCCTGTTTTGCTCATGTTCTGAGACTTTGCAGAAGACCGAGAGTAAATGTGTCCAAGTAATTAGACTTGAAGAGGAAATTTCAAGGCACTCCAATGTTGAGCCTGTGGCATGGATATGGCCCGTGGCTTTTAGCTGTATCTACCATGAGAAGCAGGACCAAAAAGCAGAGCTGCATAATTGGAAAAATTTTGCTGGTGGCCAGAAAGGAAGCACTTGTAAAATTATTGCCTATGTAAGTAGGGCTTATAAAGTTGGGACCTGTAGTTTTGGCCACAAAGAACTTGGTTGCTGAAAAGATTAGCATTAAAAAATAAAGCCAAGTACTTTACATCAGGATAATAGGAAAGATGCCTCAAGGAATCAGCAAAACCTCACCCTTTACAGGTTCAAGGATGCAACAGTGAAAGACTTTGCTTTGAGAAGAGAATCCCACAGTGGCCTACTTGAGAGCAGCACCTAGAGAACTGGTTCCTTGCAATTTGTTTCACTGTGCTCAGTGATCCAGCACTCAGAACCCTTTGCAGCTGTCATCCAGGAGGGCCTGGTTATTGCTCAAGTTGGTGGCAGTCCCTGGCATCATCCAAATGGTGTTGATTTTACAGGTATACAAGCAGAATGTGAGAGTTAAGGGGTCATAGAGGCTCCTACCCAGATTTCAGAGGAAGCGCTGAGAGGGCAGACAGTGTATCCCTGAGAGCGTGGTGTGTGAAGCTGAAAGTGTCCTGGAGACCCTAGGAAGTTGGAGAAGCAAGGAATGTGGATTGTCTGAGGAAAGCTACATGCAGTCCACCTCAAGAGAGAGGAAATGAGGGCTGCAACTGGAAATGTGGCAGAGGGAGGACGACCCAAGTCCTTTGGAGTCCACATGTCATTGCCACAACTTGCCCTGGGTACTGGACATGGAACTACAAGATTTGATGTTTGCCCGGCTGGGTTTTAGTCTTGCTTTGGTCTCACTCCCTTTCCCCCCCATTCTTTCATTTTGGAATGGGAATGTTTACCCTGTGCCATGGTATGTTAGCAGTATTTAACATTCTTTTGATTTTTACAGGGGTTTACAGTTAAGAGTTTTCCTAGAGTCTCAGAGGAGGCTCTAGACATGGATTTTTCAGCAATGCTGAAACTGTTAAAAACTTGGCAACTTTAAGAGATGGACTAAATGCATTTTGCTTAAAGAGATGCTCATGAGGTTTTTTTGGGACCAGGGCCAAGAGTTTTGGTTCAGATCAAGGATGTCCTCTCAAATCCTCATGTGTGAATAGACAGGGTGTTTGGAAGGTGATTGGATCACGGGGGCAATATTGATAGCTTGCACATTGGAGGTGGGGTCTGGTCAGAAGAGGAGTGTCACTGGAGGCCTAACCCGGAAGGCTGCATTTCCCTCCCTGGCTCTTCCCTTCTCTTTCTGCTTCCGCAATGCCATAATGTAAACAACTTTCCTTCATGTCAGGCCCTTCCACCATGCCACTTCTATGTTAGAGCCCACCAACCAGGGACTGAAACCTCTAAAACACATGAGCCAAAATAAACCTTTTATCCTTTAACCGGGGGGTGTTGGATATTTTGTTCGAGTGATGAGAAAGTGAGTGAGACAGTAGTCAATTTGCAAATTTAGCCTCTAAAAAGGGAAGAACTTTGCCTAATGTGGTAGCAAATCCCTTTAGTGAGCTCACTTCATTGTAATAGTTCAAATTCAAATACTTATGTGTCTTCTGGTTCTGTCCTTGCAAAGGGAAACAAGGACCAGCCCAGTGGTGAGCATCCTAGTGTCCAGATTGTGATCTTTCACAACATTTATTAGTACATGTTTGCAGTACATAATATTTACGTTCCTTGCATGGAGTTGGTACATGTACACAACACATTTTAATTTCTTCTTTCTCCCTACTCTCTCCCACTCTCCTCTTTATCCCCTTTCTGTGGGAAATATCTATTTCTCTACTTCCTATTATCTATCTTTTATTTTGATCTTTGTTTTTATTTTTTAAATTTTTGTATTAAATTCTTTTATTGGTACATTGTAGGTATACAACACAATTACATTTCTCATTGGGAATTGTACCTTTAC
>NW_004624758.1:25473424-25487275 GCF_000247695.1 Heterocephalus glaber
TTTCAGCTGCCTTTCCCCTGAAGAAAGTCCAGGTTCCGATTGGAACTGATGATCCCTCCAACTTACCAAGCACGGTGGTCTGGTGCGCCTTTATTGCAGAGATTCTCTTCACTTTTCCAGTGGGCTTGTTTTCATCAGGGAGCCTGAGAGAGGCCCTCTCTCTGTTGTTCACTTCTACAGCTCAGGACAATGGCTTTTATGTCCCCCTGTGCCTCTATAGTGTGGAACCAAGCAGCTGCACAGCCAGAAAGCCAGAGGAGGGGGTGGGGTGGGGCCTGTTGTTGGAGGTGCCTGCATGGCCAAGCTGGGGCTGTTGGGCATGCCCAGGGGAGTCCTCCTCACCCTGTCTTGGTTGCAAGCCTGTCTTGTTTGCAAGTTGGTGGAGCAAGCTGGAGGAAGCAGGTTCCAGTTAGGCTGCAACTGCTTGGCCTCACTCGGCTCCTTGCTGTTTTTTTTTAAATGAAAAATTTCCATGTGCGTTTATGAGTAAAGTGGGACTGAAATTTCCTTTCCATACTGTGCTTCAGGGTTTGCTGTGAAGTTGATGCTAGCTTTATGGAATGAGTAGAAACATCTTTCCTATTCTTTCTCTAAAGCACCATTGGTGCATTCTTAAGGTCTACTTACAAACAACCTAATGTTGCACCTCAAACTACTAGAAAAATAGCAAGTCAAGCCCAAAGCTTATATGAGGGAGGAAATTATAAAGAACAGAGCAGAAAGTAATGTAATTGAGACTAAGAGAACAATACAAAGAATGAATCAAAGAGCTGGTTCAATGAAAGGCTAAATAAAATTGATAAAACCTTAGCCAACTTTATCAAAAAAAGGAAAGAAAAAACTCAAATCCATAAGCTGGGCATGGTGGTGCATGCCCGTAATCCCAGCACTCAGAAGGCTGAGGCAGGGGGATCGCTTCGAGTTTGAGGTCAGCCTGAGCTAAATAGTGAGTTCAGAGTCCACTTGAACTACAAAGCAAGACTCTTTCTTGACAACAACAACAACAACAAGAACAACAACAACAAAAACAACAATCTCAAATCCATGCATTTAGGAATGGAAATGGTGAAATCACAATGGATCTTGCAGAAATCCAGAAGAACTTCAATATCTACTTTGAGAATCTTTATTCTAACAAGATGAAAAACACAGAAGGAATGGACAGATTCCTACATACATATGAATTACCAAAGCTGGGCCAGGGATTTAGCTCAGTGGCACCATGCCTGCCTTGCAAGCACAAGGTCCTGAGCTCAATCTCCAGTACCAGAAAAAAAAAGTGGCTGAATTATCAAAGCTGAATCAAGAAGAAATAAAAATTCTGAATAACCCAATATCAGTCAATGAAATCGAAGATGTAATTAAAAACTTAACAACAGAGAAAAATGTAGGTCCTGATGGATTCACTGCTAAACTCTATAAGAAATTTAGAGAAGATCTAATGGCACTAGTCCTCAACTCATTGATGAAATTGAAATGGAAGCAATATTCCCAAAGTCATTCCTGGAAGCAAGCATTACCTTGATACCCAAAGCAGAGAAGAATCCAACCAAAAAAGAAAACTACAGGCCAATCTCCTTAATGAACATGGATATAAAAATCCTCAATAAGATACTGGCAAACAGAATGGAGCAAATCATCAAGAAGATTATAATCATAACCAAGTAGGATTCATCAGGGATGCAAGGATGGTTCAACACACAGGAAGCAATAAATTCAATACACCATATTAACAGAGCCAAAGACAAAAATCACATGATCATTTCAATAGATGCAGAAAAAGCATTTGACAAAGTCCAACACCCATTTATGATAAAAACCCTACAGAAAATTGGAATAGTCTTTATCTCAATCTGATAAAAAGTCATCTATGACAAACCAACAGTCAACATAACACTAAATGGTCAAGAACTGAAAGTTTTCACTCTAATATCAGAAGCAAGACAAGGATGTCCACTGTCACCACTCCTACTCAATATAGTTCTGGAAATAGAGCAATTAGAGAAGAAAAATAAATAAAAGAAAAAAGATAGGAAAGGAAGAAGTTAAACTATTTCCAGATAACATGATTGTGTACAGAACATCCCCAAAACTCCACTAAACGACTTCTAGATTTAATAACAGCATTTAGTAGCACAGCTGGATACAAAGTCAACACTCAAAAATAAACAGCATTCCTGTACATGAATAACAAACTCACCGAATTAGAAATTAGGGACACCACACCTTTCACAATAGCATCCACAAAAAAACACAACTTAGGAATCAATCTAACATATGAAGTAAAAGATCTTTACATTGAAAATCACAGTACTCTGAAAAAGTAAATCAAAGATATCCCTTGCTCTGAATAGGAAGAACCAACATAGTAAAAATAGCCATGCTTCAAAACTGTTGTACAGATTTAATGCCATCCTGATCAAAATACCAATAGCATTCCTCACAGAATTAGAGAAGATAATCCTAAAATTTATTTGGAACCAGAAGAGACCTAGAATAGCAAAAACAATTCTAGGCAACAAAGGCAAGGCAGGAGGCATCACAATACTTGACTTTAAATTATTACAAACTTAGTGTGATCAAAACAGCATGGTACTTGCAAAATAACCCATAATGGACCCAAGGATCAGTGGAACAGATTAGAAGATGGAGGAACAACTCCAAACACACTCAGCTACCTTATCTTTGACAAAGGGGCCAAACACCTTCACTGGAAGAAAGATAGCTTTTTTAATAAATGGTGCTGGAAAAACTGGCTTTCCACACACCAAAGACTAAAACTGGATCCATGTCTCTCACTGGGGACTAAACTAAAATTGAAATGCATCAAAGATCTAGATATTAAAACAGAAACACTAAATCTGCTGGAAGAGAGAATGGTAGAACACTTGAAGACATGGGTGTAGGCAAAGACTTTATGAACAAAACCCTAATTGGATGGGAATCATTACAAAGAATCAACAACTGGGATCTCTTTGTATTAAAAAGCTTTTGCATAGCAAAAGAAATCATCAACAGCATGAAGAGATAACCCACAGAATGGGAAAAAGCTTTGGCCAGCTGTTCCTTAGACAAAGGACTAATATCTAGAACACATAAAAAACTAAAAAAACCTCAAATTCCCCCGATTTAAACACTCAATTCAAAAAGTGGCATCTGAAATGAATAGACAATTCTCAGATGAAGATGTACAAACAGCAAATAAATACATGAAAAAACATTCAGCATGACTGGTCATTCAAGACATGTAAATTAAAGCAATACTGAGATTCTACCACACTCCAGAAAGAATGGCAATTATCAAGAAGTCAACCAATAACAAATGGTAGCAGGGCTGTGGGAGAAAAGGAACCCTTCTCCACTGTTGGTGGGAATGCAGACTGGTGTGACCACTGTGGAAAATAGTGTGGAGATTCTTCAGAAAACTAGCAGTAGGGGTTCCATTTGACCCAGGTATTCACCTTCTTTGTATCTTCCCAAAAGAATTAAAAATATCATACCCCCACAATATACGCAAACCCATGTTTATAGCAGCAGAGCTTGTAATAGCTAAACCTTGGAAACAGCCCAAATGCCCATCAACTGATGCATAGATAAAGAAGATGTGTTTTTTTATACAGTGGCATACTACTCAGCCATAAAGAAGGATAAACTGGAGACATTTCTAGGTAAATGAATGTACCTTGAGACCATACAATGTGTAAATATCACATTGTTTCTCTGGTGTGAGAAAACAAAAGTATAAATAAGGACCAAAATTGATAATAGGCATTGTGAAATAGGAAGAAAATGTTCAAATGGGAAGGGGAACTCGGGAGGGTGGAAGGGGAAATGAAGCAAGGGAAAAAAATGAAAAAAGATGGAAAAAATGGAAACAAAGATTTTGTAAACAAGGAGGGAAAAGGGATTTAAAGGATGGTAGGAGAATGGAAAAAAAAGAAGAATCAAGATATATCATGTATAGGTACAAATTCCCTATGATGAATATGATCATTATATGTTTAAAATGTACTAATAAACTTAATTAAAAAAATAAAGAAGAGGGCCTATGATGACAGCTGGAGAATGGAGTCAGTTTTATCCAAGTATGAAAACCAGATTACTATTTTTGCTGACTACCTAGAAGAATTTCCAGATACAGATGAACTGGTATGGATCCTGGGGAAGCAGATTTCCTTAAAAGAGAAAAATCTAAGCTGTTGTCTGATATAAGTGCTCATCTCTGGTTTACATACAGAAGGAAATTTTCACCAATTGGGGGAACTGGCCCTTCATCAGACGCGGGCTGGGGATGTATACTGCGTTGTGGACAGATGATGCTGGCTCAAGCCTTTATCTGTAGACACTTGGGAAGGGACTGAAACTGGGAGAAACAAAAAGAACAACCCAAAGAATACCAACGGATCCTACAGTGATTCTTAGATAGAAAAGACTGTTGCTATTCTATCCATCAAATGGCACAAATGGGTGTAGGAGAGGGGAAATCAGTTGGCGAATGGTTTGGACCAAATACAGTTGCACAGGTATTAAAAAAACTTGCTTTATTTGATGAATGGAATTCCTTGGCTGTTTATGTTTCAATGGATAACACAGTGGTCATTGAGGATATCAAGAAAATGTGCCGAGTCCTTCCCTTTCATGCTGACGCAGCTGACGAAAGCCCCTGGTTCTTTTATCACTTTGAACCAGAGTAAAGGCACCTCTGCCTTCTGCCCAGCCTAGAAACCCCTGCTCCTCATTGTGCCCCTTTGCTTGGGCATACACCAAATCGATCCTGTGTATGTTGATGCATTCAAAGAGTGTTTTAAGATCCCACAGTCTTTAGGGGCATCAGGAGGAAAACCAAATAACACCCATTATGTCATAGGATTCTTAGGTGATGAGCTCATCTTCTTGGATCCTCACACAACCCAGACCTTTGTTGACACTGAAGAGAATGGAACTGTTGATGACCAGACTTTCCATTGCCTGCAGTCCCCACAGCAGATGAACATCCCGAACTTGGATCCTTCTGTAGCATTGGGATTTTTCTGCAAAGAAGAAAAAGACTGATAACTGGTGTAGCCTTGTTCAGAAGCAAATTCTGAAGGAGAATTTAAAGATGTTTGAATTAGTTCAGAAACATCCACCACACTGGCCTCCTTCTGTACCTCCAACCAAGCCAGAGGTGACAACCACTGGGGCAGAATTCATTGGCTCTACTGAACAACTGGAGGACTTGGACCTGGATGAAGATTTTGAGATTCTGAGTGTGTAGTATAGTGGGAACTCAATTTGGACCTCTGTCTTCCATATGGCAATGCAGAAACATGAACTTGTTACGCAAAACTTTTCTAGTCAGCAAGTGCCTGATATGCCAACAGCATACAAACCTGATAACAATCATAATGGAGTCAATCACCATGTCTTAACAAAAAGCAAAAGACAAAGAAAGGACTGACAACAACCCTTCCCAAGGAAGAAATAGAACAGCCACAAACTCTTAAGAGCAGAAAGATTAGGAGGAACCCATTGCTCCCTGACTTATCTTACATAGCTACAGTAAACCTTCAGCAGCTGAAATGAGGACATTTGGAAGACAGACGGCAGCTCCCATTTGTTTCACGCACTGGCAGATGAGAGATGGTTACATCGTTCTTCACCCTTTCAGGTGTGACTTCTTTGGGGCTAAATACTAAGAAGCAATCTGTTCTCTTGCTCAAATAATAAAGTAAATCAGGGAGAAAAAAATAAAGAAGAGAGAATCTTAGGGAACTTATAAAGCAGCTAAAAAGGTAAATGGAAAATAAAAAAATGGCAATGCAACATAAGCATATTTCTGACAGAGTGGCCCATCTTTGACTCTAAGGAAATGAACATAGTGGGATAGCAGAGTACTGTAGTTTTGATGGCCTAGGCCTAGGGAATGCTTAAAGAAGGCACAAATGAGTATACAACTTTAGAAACCGAAGAAAGTGCACTCAAATTCCTGCATTTACCGGATTGTTATGACTTTCTAGATAGTCTCATTCCAGGTTAAGCAGCGTTCTCACACCAGGAAGGAGGCTCCATTCCTACCACAGTGTCTTCTGTGTGTTTCTTCCGCTTTCGAGTTTCAAGGACTGGAACATGAAGTCACCATACTTAGGCAGGTCCTCCCTGAGGATTGAGACTATGGAAGTAACATAATGCACTGAACTGGGGTGAAGGCTCTGGGGAGGACTGGCTGTGAGCCTGGGTTCAGCGTCTTCCTCTTTTCTTGTTGCTGGGACAGCAGCACCAGGGTACAGTTCTCACCAACACCTGGCTACTGAAAGGGCAATCAGAGGCATGTGCTAGTACTGCCTACTGTTCCACTCACTGAACCAAACTGCTCTGGGATTTTTACCACCTTTGATCATGAATCGAGATTTTGTGATTTTTTTCATGTATCTATGAGTGCATGGCTTCTTATTCACAAGGAAAAATGTGGAAGATTGTCAAAATAATAATAAATATAATATGTTACTCTACCACTTAAAATCATTCATTTCGGTTTATTTATTGGTCATCAAATGTCCCTTTCATAATTTATCTGTACCTTTCATTTTATGGGTTAAACTACTTTATTCCAAATATTTTCCCATGTCATTTTAGAATATTCTAAAAATGGTAATTTTAATTACCACATCAATATTCTATTTTATGAATTTTCCACAATATACGTAATCATTTTTGTATTTTTGGCCTTGTTCTGTGCTTATTCTTTTACTATTATGTGCTCTGAAGTTGTTTCATGGTATTCTCTACTATTCAGAAATCAATTTCTGGCTGTTTCCCAGGCATGTGATGACTGGAGTTGCAAATATGCTGAACTATGTAGAGTGAGGAAAACCTTTGGCCCCATGTGTCCTTCGTTGAAAGGAGAATCTTAGTAAAGATTATTTTTAAATAAGAGGAGATTAAAAAATGAAAAGTAACATTATCCACCTAGCACAAATAAGCAAAAAGAGAAGTAGGGTGAAAATGATAGGAGAAAGTAGGATGAAATGAACGAATCACCACATAAGCTGCTAGGTCATTTCTCTGCCTTTCTACATCAGAAAGGATGGAGCCCACAGAAGGGTTGGGAAACATGTTGCCACAGGGCCCCTCTTTCTGTGTAACGGAGCTGACAGCTGAGGCCTGGGCATTTATCGAAGTCTCACAACAACAACCCAACTGTTTTACTTGATATTTATTTTTTGACATTTAGCTTTTAAATTAAGGTTATTAGTACATTTTAGATACATGCAATGATGACATTCATCATAGGGAATTTGTACCTGTGCATGATACATCTTAATTTCTCTTTTTTTCCATTCCCCTGTCCTCCCTTCAGCCCCTTCCCCTCCTTATTTACAAAAGCTTTGTTTCCATTTTCCCTTCTTTTGTCTTTTTTTCTTTCCCCTTCCTTCCTTTCTCCCTCCCCATTCCCTAGTTCTCCCTCCCATTTGAGCATTGTCTTCCTAATTCAAATATCTAGTATACATTTTGGTCCTTATTTACAATTTTGGTTTCTCACACCAGAGAAACTGTGTTGTATTTACACATGTGTTTTCAATTTATTTCACTTAAGATTATGGTCTCAAGGTGCATCCATTTACCTAGAAATGTCTCCAGTTTATCCTTCTTTATAGCTGAGTAGTATGCCATTTTATATATATCCATATATCTATATATCATCCTCACCCATTTATCAGTTGATGGGCATTTGGGCTGTTTCCAAGATTTAGCTATTACAAACTGCTGCTATGAATGTGGATGTGCATATATTGTGGTGGTATGATGCTTTTAATTCTTTAATTCTTTCAGGAATATATGAAGAATGGGAATAGCTGGGTGAAATGGATAGTGCTGGTTTTCTGAGGAATCTCCACACTGATTTCCACAGTGGTTGCACCAGTCTACACTCCCACCAGCAGTGGAGTAGGGTTCCTCTTTCCCCACAGCCCCACCAGCATTTGTTATTGGTTGATTTCATGATAGCAGCCATTCTTTCTGGATAGAGATGGAATCTCAGCATTGTTTTCATTTGCATCTCTCGAAGGACCAGAGGTGAACATTTTAAAATATATTTATTTGCTGTTTGTACTTCTTCATGGATGAGAAGTTGCTATTTGGCTTAGCACCCAGGCCTTTGGTACTGGACTATGGTGATGATTTTGACCCCAGAAAATCACAGCGTTGTCATATGAGGGAGAGCAACTTATTAAAACAGGTGTGACAGGGCTGGGGATTTAGCTCAGTGGTTCTGTTGCCTGCCTCACAAATGGAAAGACCCGAGTTCAATCCCCATGATCCCCTGGTACCAAAAAAAAAGAGGTTTAAAACAGGTGTGAGATCCTGGTTAAAGTAGTATCATTAGCAACAATAGCATCAAGCACAGCCAAGAAACTGACAAACTGTGGTAACTATTAATTTGATACCTTTAACCATAGGAGCATGATCTACAGTTATATAGCAAAATCCAACATCAACTAGGAACTTGTATGCAGTGAGTTTCCCCTTGGTAGAGTGATTTTACCTTGCACGTGTGTGCGGAATTTAAGGGGGAAAGGGGACAAAGCAGAGAGATAAA
The DNA here is from genome assembly GCF_000247695.1 of Heterocephalus glaber. The sequence goes on from NW_004624758.1 coordinate 25,482,003, forward strand.
TGAAGAGAAATACAGTAGAAGCAAGGTTGAAGGGTAAAGGATGAATTTGACAAACTGGAGAGCACGGGAGGAGAGAAAGCGTGAAGGAGGAAGCAAAGGAGTATGAAGTGAACTAGAGAGACTAGAGAGTATGCTCAGTTTCATGAAAATATAAAAAAAAATCAGGAAAGACAGTTGAAATAGAGACGCAAGACGGATAAAACAAAAGTGAAAACCTAAATGATCACAACGAAAAAAAAAAACCAGACAGAAAAGGAAAACAAGACAAAACAAAGGAAAACAATAAAATGCCTCTGGTGTCCACAGTTCTGCGGCAGTGTCGGAATCAGAGCCCACCCTGCACTAGGTGACTGCTCCGAGTCCGCAGCAGGATGAGAGCTGGGAATGGGTTGATCTTGGCCTCTGGGTGTGGGGGCTGGGACCAGGCTTCATAGAGGGACCAGCAGCTCTCTCTGTGTCCCTCGCCACTTGCCCTTGTGTCCTTACCCTGTTTGTCTTTGCGTTGCTCTCCCAGTTGCTGTGGTACCCTCGGCTGGGACAGCTCTAGGCTGCTGCCAGTCCCGTGTACGGTTGGATCCTCCCTGTCCTTGCACAGCCTCCATTGGCCTCATTATGGGGTGGGTGGAGTGCTGTTGGTGACTCTGCGTGTGTGTGTGTGTGTGTGTGTGTGTGTACGTGTACTGACTTCTCACTCACTGTCCCGCTGCTGCCCCAGGCTGCTTAAATCTTGTGTGTCAACATCTCTCACTTCGCTAGTCACAAGGCAGGACGGGTCATGCTGTTCTGCTCACTACCTGCTCCACCCATGCTGAGGCCTCTAACCTTGTTGGTGCTGGAGGTCCCAGTTAGCCATGGCGGCCCATCTGGGAGGGAGCGGCTTCCTGGTCGCTTGTCCCCATGGGCTGGCGATATCTGCTGCCAGGCTGCAACGTCCTCTGTGGAGGAAGGCAAAAGAGGTGATGCGGGCCCTATATCTCGTCTGTCCTGTGTGGCTTGTTTGCCACACTATTGCATCTATCAGATTTTTCCTCCCGTCAAGTTTATTGGTCCATTTTAGGTATAAAATACAGTTACCTTCAGCATTGGGATCTTGTACCTTTACACGATGTATCTTGGTTCTTATTTTTTCCCCTTCCCCTGCCCTCCTTTCACCTCCTCCACCCTTCCCTATTTGCAAAGACTTTGTTTCCATTTTTTCCCTTTTCTTATATTTTTTCTTTTCTCTTCTTTCCTTTCTCCTACCCCTCCCACTTCCCCTACTCCTTTAGACCTTTTCTTCCTATTACACAGATTTTACAGAATTTAAAAGGATAGAGAAAGCATATTACAAAAATCTGTTTTGAAATAAATTTGACAACTTCTAAGAAGTAACTTGGAAGACAAATTAATGAAACTGACTCTGGAGGAAATATAAAAGTTGAATAGCTCCTATTAAAGAAAGTATAGTCCTAGCTTGAAAACCTACCCATATGACAACAACAGGCTCATATACATTTTAACTGATGAATTATATCAAACATTTAAAGCAGAAGAAAGATGGAACAATTCTCCCCTCATTTTAGGAAATAAGCATTGTGCTAATTCTAAAAGTGGATAAAGATAATAGAAGAAAAAAGTATGAACATAGATAGAAATTTGTTTAACAAAACAAACTATTAGAAGTCAGATCTGGCAGGATGTAGAAAGTGGTTTTGTTATAGGGTTGGCAGTGTTGGTTCAGCATTGGAAGATCCTCTTCCCTCCTGGGCTGCCTATACTTGTTGGGTACCCCCAACCCAGACCTGGGGTCCCTGCAGGCCCCCTCCTAGCTCTTGGTGGAGCTTCTTCTCCTTCAAAACTCAAACCTGGGATGTGGAAGGCCCTTTCCCTCATCCTCTGCCCACTACATTATCTGGGCAACGTGTACATCAGGTTGCTTGTGGAGGAGTTGCTTCCCCAGCCTTCACCAATTCAGACTTTATGAGAATGGAAGGACATGTGTTCTGGGGGCCTTTGTGTCACTGTCACTGGAAAATCCAGTTCACTAATGAGGGCCAGTCTGCCCTTTGCCTATCTAGGGGTGTCTGCCGCAGTGATGAACAGACTGCTGGATCATAAAGCACAAAGCTGGTATTGGTTGCATAGGTCCTGGATCCTGACAGGCTCTTTTAATTTTCTTAAGACCTGAGCTTGCCTTCTGTCCTCACTAAAATTTCTCAGATGAAAGTGATCTGTTGTTTAATAATTTGACCCCTGCCCTGTGCCCAAATAGGCACTCATTCATGCAGGCCTGGTTCCCCAGTTCAGCCTGTTTAGAAGTAAGGACTGGGCAGGTGCCAAGCACATGGGTTATCTCACTGTCCCTTAGAATGCATTTATGGTAATTGGGCATCTTCTATTACAAAATCTGTCTCTGAGACTGCCAACCAAGGATGTCTTCCTACTGCACCTATAGAACAAAAGTAAAGCATAAAAAACAACTTAATTTGCTAAGTCTTTGTCAATCAACCTGCCAACTTCTACAGTGAAACTAGTTAATGACTTTCACATTATTTAATTTCACATTAATTTACTAATGAATTAATCAGCCACAGTTCTCACCGTCAATCACAATTTCATCTGCATGAAGGTTTTGTTGAGGTTTGTAATTAAACCTTGTTTTTTGTTTTGTTTAGGGGTTATTTTGGGGGGCTCTTTTGTTTGTTTCTCTTTTGGATTGGCAGACCTGACACAGATTCCTGGTCCAAATCCATGGCATAATTTTATTTAAAATCCTATGTATTCCATAGATGTATGCTTCTCTGCTATAACCTCAGAACACAGAAGGTTTCCTGGAACACAGGAAGCCCTCCAGAGGCTTCCTAAATGAGCACCAGGCTGATTGAATCTAATTTCCCTGCATTATGGCCCTTCCTGTTTGCCCTCCAACTTTGTATTAAGGCTGGAGCTATAGTTGTCTGGGTGCCCAATCAAAAGGAACAGTTTATCCCCACAAGAGAGTCCTGACTGGGGCCAGCCTCTGTGGTATCAGGGGTTATCCCAGGAATGTGCCCAAAGTTAGGTTTACTCTGTGTTTTTCTTCATCTAAAGGGAGGTCAAGCAGAGGATGCACTTTCCAGAGAACTCCAAAGTGAAGTGTTCACCGCTTTGAGAGAAGAGCATCTCACTGGTTGCCTGTGGAACCTGCCTCAGAAACCGGTGGGCTTTCTATCCCTTACAAATTTTAGCCAAACTTATGAAAAGAAGCAAATAAAGGACTCATAACAATGCAATTACAAATGAAAAAGGCAAAATCACAATGGGAACCACTAAAATCCAAAATTTTATAAGAAACTATTTCAAATATGTACATTTCAATAAAATAGAGAATATAGAATAGATAAATTATTAAACACATATGAATTACCAAAGTAGAACAGGATACAAGAACCCTGAATAGATCAATATCAGGCAACATAATAGAGTAACAACAACAACAACAACAACAACACCCTCCACCAAATAAGATCAGGATCCAATGACTTCATCACAGAATTTTGCCAGAGTATCCAGGAAGAAATAAACACACCCTTTTCAAATTCTGACATGAAACTGAAATGGAACAAACATGGCCAAAGTCATTTCTTGAAGCTAGAACTACCGTGATACCAAAACTACACAAAGACTTAACAAAAAAAGAAAACAGGATAGTCTCTTTAAAGAACACACATGCAATACTGAGGCCATACTCTTAAGTAAAATAAATAGGACACACATGTGTAAATACTGAATAGTTTCTCTAGTGTGAGAAACTGAGAGTGTAGATAAGGATTAAAAGGATTAATAACTAATAATTGATACTTTGAAAGAGGAAAAGGTCCAAAGTGGTAATGGTGGTGGGAGGAGATGGGGAAAGGAAAGAATGGAAAGGAAAAATTATGAGAAAAGAAAAAAAATGGAAATGAAGTCTATGTAAATAGGGGAGGGTTTAGGGATGAAGGGTGCACAGATAATGGGGAAAAAATAAGAACCAAGATCCATCATGTACAGGTACAAGCACCCAATGATAAATGTAAACATATTGTATACCTGAAATGTACCAATAAAAGAATTTAAGCAAAAAAAAAAAAAAAAAAAAGAAAAAAAGAACACACATGCAAAATTCCTCAACAAGGGGCCAGGGTTCAAAGCAGCATGTTAGAGCGTTTCTAGAATAAGAAAGGCAACCGGCTGGGAGACTCTAGCCAGGTCATTTAATAATTCAGGGGAGCAGACCACATGTGTCAGTATCTCCTCGCCAGCATGGCTGCGTGGATTATGTGAGACAAGGTAATGAAAGAATTCAGCAGAATCTGGTGCATCTGAAGTGCTTGAAACTCATTAGCTGTTACTAGCAAAGATAAGCGAGGCCTGGAGAGGGGAGAGTTTCTCGAAAGCATGCACCACTGTGAACTCCTCAGGTGACTTTAGGCCAGAGTCTCAGGGGTGACCTGACTCTCCTGGAAACCGTGCTCTCCGGGGAGCTTGGAGTGCGCGGGCTGCCTGAGAACTGGCCACTGGTGCACGGCAAGGCCCCTTTCTGTGACTCACAGGGGGCCGTGCTCAGGGCAGCGGGGCAGATGGGCTGCAGGGCCGCTCCCACTGCTCGGATTCTCTGCCCGGCACTCTGAGGCACACAAAGGATGCAAACCTGGGAAAGGTGACCGGGCACAGCCTTCGCGCACAGTGAGGACGAGTGTAAATGCGCATGCCCGGTGGGCAGCTCTCTCCCTGAACAGCTTTGCCTAGAGAAACGCGCTAACGTTAAACAAAGATAGGTGAAAATACACGGGGGAGACACAAATTCCCATTAATATCAAGAATTATTTTAAAAAGATTATGGCAGAACCTGGAAGGAAGCTCCCCGCCTCCTTCCCAGGCTCCTAGGGCAGAGAAGCTCAGCTGGTCCCAGCACCGGGAAGGAAGCTCCCCTGCCTCCATCCCAGGCTTCTAGGGCCAAGAAGGTGAGCCGGTCCCAGCACCGGGAAGGAAGCTCCCTGCCTCCATCCCAGGCTCCTAGGGCAGAGAAGCTGAGCCGGTCCCAGAACCCGGAAGGAAGCTCCCCTACTGCTATCCCAAGCTCCTAGGACAGAGAAGGTGAGCCATGTGGGTGTCAGAAGCACTGCCCCCCCCCGCCCCGTGGAAATGAGAAAACATATAAACAAACCTCAAAAACAGAGTTCCAGATCACCTACAGCAACCCCAAAGGGAAACGAGATGGAACAATCTGATACTCCACCACCTAGACTCTCTGAACTGGCAACAAAAGAGGATCT
>NW_004624758.1:25490133-25508823 GCF_000247695.1 Heterocephalus glaber
AAAAAGAACCAAGAGACTCATGTAATGGTACAAGATCCCAATGATGAATGTAACTGTATTTTATACCGAAAATGTACCAATAAACTTAATGGGGAGAAAAAAAAGATAAATTACTATTCCTAAAGGATTGTAGTTCTTAAAAAAAAAAAAGATTATGGCATAGCCATATAGTGAACAACTATGCTGCCTTCAAAAATGAATGAGGTAGATCCGAGAAAGAGACTAAGAATTGACATGGGCTGGGCGCGGTGATGCACGCCTGTAATCCCAGCACTCAGGAGGCTGAGGCAGGTGGATCACCAAGAGTTCAAGGCCAATTTGGAATACATAGCGAGACCCTGTCTCAAAATACCAAAAAAATGCACTTGGAGGGCAGCGCTGAAATTCTCGGTAATGACACAATGGGAGTTTGGAGTGGGGAAATGTATCTTATCTGTGGAGATTTTAAAAGAGACCACGAAGTCAGTCAGCTCTGTACTGACGTATTTATGAAAAGAAAATTTGTTCATTTTTAAGGAATGCATAATGCTGAAGAGAATTTGATGTATTAGAATCTCCAATAGGTCAACCTGTTATTCTAATTTAAACTAGGTCGTTGATCTAGACTTGCAATTTTAAACTGAAGTCGCACAAAGCTTATAAACAATATTAGAGCACTTAGGAGAATTTAAGATTTACTGTATTTATCTCTAAACTTATTAGATTTACAAGAATTACTTAAGTACTGGTGAAGGATTTGTTTGTTAATTAGAGCACTAAAACATTTAAACATAAAACAATATATTACATTTCTAAATACTGTTTAAGATGTTGAAAAAGAATTAAGGACTAAGTGAGGCCAAACATTAATCAAAGCATCCTCATAGGTGACTGCAAAACTGTGTTACATTCGCAAGTAGAGCAAGATTTTTAAGTTGAACAAAAAGCTTAAGGAAGAACCACAGATGTTAGTTTCTTGTGTTAATAAAGTGTATACTAATTCCAAAACCAAAAAAAAACCCTTCAACAATATAATTGCAAATAGAACACAATGAGTCATTAAAATAATCTTACAGCATGGGCAACGTGATTTCATCCCAGGAATGTACAATGGTCTAACATATGTAATTCAGTAAATGTAAAATATCACACAAATAAAAGTAAGGATAAGAATCAAATGATTGGCTTAATAGATGAAATAAAACCTTTGCCAAACTTCAACAAACAAACATGATGAAAATCTTGATAGAAATAGGTGTAAAATATCCTTATCTAACAGAAGTAATGATAAAAATCACATGATCATTTTAGTAGATAAAAAAGGATTTGACAAACCTCAACATATACTCATGATGAAAACCTTGATAAAAATAGGTATAGAGAGGGCTACGGATGTGGCTCAGTGGTGCTGCACCTGCCTGTCAAGTGCAAGGTCCTGAGTTTGATCCCTGGTTCTGACAAAAAAAAAAGGTATAGAGGGTCCTTATCTCAAGCCTATGAAGCCATTTATGACAAATGCACTGCCAACTCATGAAATGTGAGAAAACTGAAAGAATCCCTTCTGACATCAGGGATGAGATACTCTTACCAACCTTGTTCAACAGAATTCTCAAATTTTAACCAGAGCCCTAAGGCAAGAGAAAGAAATAAAATCCATTCAAATAGGAAAGGAAGAAGTCATTCTTACTCCCAGATGAAAGATGCCTTACGTAGAAGACACAAAAACATCCACCAAAGATGCCTAGAACAAATGAAATCAGCAAAGTGGCAGGATACATGAGCAATTAACAAAACTCAATACCACATCTGTACACCAACAGTGAATCTGCAGAGGAAGAAATTAGGAAAACAATCTCATTCAAAATAGCTTCAAAAAATAGACACCTAGGAAGAAACCTAATAAAAATGTAATGGACTTCTATAACAAAAAATATAGTGACCTGAAAAAAGGGATTGAAGAAGACATTAAGACTGGCAAACCAATATGGTCAAATTGGCCAATATGCTAAATGTGATAAATAAATGTAATGAAATTCCAATTCAGTTATCAATAGTATATTGCACAGAACTAGAAAAAAAAATCCAAAATCCTGGGCAACAAGAGCAAGCAGTAGGCATCACAATCCTAGAGTTCAAATTATACCAGAAAACTACAGAAAAATCAGCATAGTTCTGGTACAGAAAAAGACATATTGATGAACTAAATAGAATAGATGATTAAGAAACAACCCAAGGACCTTGAGCCATCTGATTTTTGACAAAACGGCAAAAATATATGCACCAGAAAATATTGCCTCTTTACCAAATGTTCCCCAGACATCTGCTTCTCCAGGTGCACAGGCATGAATCTACAACCACATCTCTCACCTGTACTAAAATCAAATCAAAAAGCAGCACAGACCTAGATATGAGAACAGAGGTATTGATCTGCTGGAAGAAGTTATTAAAATTCTTAAGGACATAAGAATGAACAAAGACCATGTGGACACAACTCCAGCTGCAGAAGATATAATACTAAAAACCAATCATTTTTACTATAACAAATTTTAAAGCTTCTGCACAACAAAGGAAACAACAAACAGAATAAAGAGACCACTTACAGAATAGGAGGGCCTTTTGCTAGCTACTTATTGGACTAATATCTAAAATATAAAAACTCAAAAAATTAGGCCACCAAATTAAAAGGCCCAATCAAAAGTTGGCCATTGAAATGAATAGACACGTTTGAAAAGATCATTCAGCAAGTAAATTCAATCAAACCTGAGTCACAGGTTTTCGTAAAAGGCCTGTGCCCTGTTAAGAGAAAGCAAAAGGATAGTAAACACAAAGCATGAAAAACTGGCTCCTTGTTTTCATTTTAAACTACTCAAGATTGGACCAAATATATTTGAACTTTTGAGAACTTTCAAAAACATACCAAAAATACTCATGATCATTCTTGTCCTACGTCACTCTTGTTACTTCTTAGGTATTAACCATTTTATATTTGATAATTAGAAAAAATTATTAGAATTAATAACCAACTTCAGCAATATAGCAAGATATAAGATCAATATACAAAAATCATTAGCATTGTGTACATCAATAATGAACTCGATGAGAAGAAAATCATGAAAACAATATCATTCATGGTACCTTAAAAAAAAAAGAAATACAGTAAGTCCCTTATTTACAAACAAGTTCTGTTCCAGGAGAATGTTCATAAGTCAGATTCATTCATAAGTTCAACATGCGTCTCATACACCTTTGACACAGATATACAATTTAAAGCATAAAAAACACAAAAATAATACCATAACTATACACAGCAGACACATGAGCTACTTCCACAATTTGTTCACATCTACAAATGTTTGCAATGCAGGTCCACTCATATATGTGAAAGTTCACAACTCAAATGTTCATAAGTCAGGGCCTTACTATACCTAGGAATTAACCTAACCAAAGGAGATTGAGGAGGACCTCAGAAAATGGAAAGATGTCCCCTGCTCCTGAATAGGCAGAATCAAAAACATTAATTTACTGGAAGATAAAATAGCTAAAATACTTGAAGACATAGGTGTAGGAAAGGGTTTTCTAAACAGAACCTCAATTGCACAAGAAATAATAGCAAGGATCAACACATGAGATTATATCACCTAAAAACCTCTGTACAGCAAAAGAATAAATAAGTACAGTGAAGAGACAACCTACAGAATGGGGAATACTTTTGCCAGCTACTCCTCCGACAGAGAACTAATATCTAAAATATATAAAGAACACCAAAAAAAGTTGACCATCTAAAATTAAAGACCCAGTCAAGAAATGGGCAAGTGAAATGAACAAATTCACAGAGGAAGAAGTACAAATTGCGAGCAAATATATGATAAAATGTTCAACATATCTGGCCATTACGGAGATGCAAATTAAAATGATGGTCAGATTTCATTTTACTCCATAATGAATGACAGTCATCAAGAAATCAAAAAATAAAATATGGCTGTGGTGAAAAAGGAGCCCTCTTAGTTTGTTGGAATGTAAACTAGTACAACCATTATGGAGATCAGAATGGAGATTTCTCAAAACACTAAAATTAGAAATTCCTTATAACCCAGTTATCCCTCTTCTACATATCTACCCCAAAGCACTTTAGACATCAGACTACAGTGTACCTACTTACCAATGTGTATAGCAGCACAACTCATAGTAGCTAAATCCTGGTAACAGCCTCTATATCAATCAACCGAAGATTGGATAAAGAAGGGGTGGTATCTATGTATAATGGAGTACTAGCTGGCTCTAAAGGATAAATTTAAGACATTTGTAGAAAATGGATACATCTAGAAAATGTAATGTTGGGTGAAATAAATCAGACAGCCTTAAATACCATATGATATCTCTAATATAAGGCAAAGTACAAACTAAGAGAAAAATAAAGGAAGGATAGGTCAAACCAAGAGAATGGCTCTCTTGCAAACAAGAAGGGATCCAGGGGACCAGGGGGGAAGGGTGAGGGTGGGGATGGAAATAAGTAGAGTGAAGATATGCTGGGTACAATGTCCTAATAACCTCACTGAAAGTGGACATTAGGTGCCATAAATATGAACTAAGATGAACAATATCAAGAAGAATGAAAAGAGGGAAAGGAGAATTAGAGGAGGGAATGGAGGGATTAAAAAACACCAAGCTGTGTCATATACATGGACCAACTCCCTAAGATGATCGTAAAATGCATGCACTGCAATTATGTATTAATAAAAGAATATTTAAGAAAAAGAAAGAAAAACAGGCTGCCTGCCTGTGCCCATAATTCCAGTTAGCAGCAGATCTAGAGGCTTACAACTCAGTTTCAGACCCCTTGCCTCCATGCACAGTGGCATTTCACTGTCTGGCAATCTTCCACTTGAAAGGAAGATTTGAGAATAAATGATCAGGCAATTTCTTCCCCAGCTCTGAACAGTACAGCCTGGTCTTAGCAATCAAAAAGTTTACACATTAGTGCTGGAGGCAAAGATATGTTCAGGAAACATGCAATGCAGCACGGTCTCCGCCACACACAAAGCACTATGGAGGTTCAGACCAGCAGCAATTGGTTTGAATACGAGCTAGGCTAGTGAGTCTGAAAGTACTCTCTAATTAAGTATCTGGTCACTAAGGAGATCAACTGGATTCTCAACACCGGCCACTCACTATAACATAATACAGCTGGCACTCTGCTCATCAGCTTTAATCTGTTGCCAAGATGTTTGTAGTTTATGTTCCTATTTAACTAGGTTTTCTGTTCAAAACTGAACACCCACAACCTTGAAATGAATGAGTGTCCAACAAAACTAGGACCTTTCGTTCTCCTGTGAAGGCCATTTGGCATAGAAAGACTACCTCTGTCCATAACTATCCGCAATGAGGTACGAAAGGGCAGTTATTATCCAAGAACATGCCACTGGTTCTAGAGAGTCACAGACAGAAGTTTCCTCGGCCTCCAGAAAATGAGGCCAGGCTTTTGTATTTCTTCAGCCCTGAAGATTGTAGTACTGCTTTTTACCATTCTCTTTCTTTATGAGTCAAGTTCTACAAGGTAATAAAATAAACTTTGCAGAAGCTTGGGTGAGAGTAGAATACCTGAGAACTTACGAGTATCCAATACTCAAAACTCACCTTCAGAACTTCTTGCTTCCTTGCTAGCACTCATGCTCCTTTGGCCATGTTGTGACATGGTGGGCATCTCACCAAAAGGCTCAAGTCATGCTGTTTGGACCCCAGCTACCCAAATATTGAAACAACCTTTTCAGTAAGCTCTTCAGCCACACATAAGTTGTTATATCAACATAAACTGATCTAAGACCTCTACCATCCAGGGTGTCACAAAAAACTGAGGAAATGTCTCACCAGAAGCGATCTACCCCCAAAACTGCACCACAAAAAGCACAGTTGGGTGCTGCTGACTCCCATGTGCTGTGGCGGATGAGTGCTGAAAGCTGGGTGCCCTGCAAGGGCCTGATTCTGAAGACGCTACCCACACTGCAGTAGGCAGAGGCCGGAGGTCACTTGCACTCCAGGAGATGGTGCTGGGGAAGCAGCATCCTCTGCAGCAGCGAGACCGTGGAGGAATGACAACGCAGGGTGCTGGTGAGCAGGTGCACTGCCTCAGGAACCAAATTCTCTTTCTTCCTGCAATGTTACTAAATTGCCATCTATGACAAAGTTCAACATTTTGCCACCTGGCAAAAGAACAACCTTTACAGAATCCAGATCCACTGAATTCTAGATAAGAAGTCCACTGCTTTTACCATACAATGTATGGTAAAATGTATGGAATCCCTAAGCTTAAAAATATGTTATTATCTCTCTAACAAGTGACTTTCTCACTCATTCTCCCAAATCAGGAGACACGCAGTGCTCATAGTAATAATTATTAGTATCACCATAATTTTATGTGATACTTACTCTTTAATATAGTCACAGTTACCATAAATACTGTTACATGCAGACTAAATAGTAAAATTAAATTCCACTCACTTACATATAAGATGACAAAGGGAAGAATGAAAAAGGAGAAAATGGTCAGTATACACAAATAGACATAATATATCACAGGCAAACTGCCAACCTGCCAAGTTACTATTGTTCTAGTTCATTGAAACCTTCCAAGAACAACTTTCCCTGGGGTCCTACAATGTAGATTTTGGACCACTACCAGACCCAGATTTACATATCAAATATTTATGTCTTTCTTTTTCCACTATTTCCCATTTCCTTTATCCTCAACCAGAATCCTAGTTGGTTAGGGTTCTTTACCTTACTCAGTCGCAAATATTTCTGTAAAAGAAAAAGAGATCAGGAGAATACCATCAGCAGTCACCACGAGATCCCAAAAGAACTCATTGCCACTGTAGACACCAATAATCATGGTTACTAGATTACCCTGAAATCATCACAAGCACCAACCTCAACAGCTGACAAAACTATATAGAATATGCCATTGTGACATCACTGGAACTCAGACTGCCACTCTGTGCATGAAGCACCATCCACAAGATGAGATCCATACATCCATAAGAGGGAATTTACCCCCCACAAATATTAGCCTGTAAAGTCTCAGTCACTTTCCCATTGCTGGGACACAATATTGGAAACCCACAACGTAAAGGGAGAGAAATTTATGTTGGCTCTGGTTTTAGTCCATGGTTGGCTGGCTACCAGGCAGGAACAAGATGACAGAGGGACAGATGAAGATAAAAAGTGCTCAACTCATGGCAGCCAGGAAGCAGCAGAAAGGAGCCAGGGAAGGAGATAAACCCTGCACAGTAACACCCTCGGTGTTCCCTCTCCTCCAACAAGGCCTCACCTCCCCAAAGCATATTCAGCTACAAAATCATCAATGGACTAATCCATTAATGTGTATAGCACACTATGATCCAATCGTCTTTCAAAAACTCCACCTACATGCAAGGCTTTGGGTGGGAGGCATTGTAGATCCAAACCATAGCAAGAGGTGACTATTCATCAAATGTACTAACATTAGTATAAAACAACAACAAAGAAGGCATGAAACACTGAAGAAACTTGACACCGCAATCATTTCCTATGCAATAGTTTTCTACCATTATAACACAATTTTCCAGTATGAACCTCAACAGATATATATCTATGAATTGACTGGCAGAGAATCCAAAATAATTGCTTTACACAATTTTAGCAAGTTACAAGAGAGTATAGAGAGGTGATTAAATGAAATGAAGAAAATAATATAAAACGAAAGTTTAACAGAAAGATAGACATCATCAAAGAGAATCAAACAAGCCAGGCATAGGGGTGCCCACCTGTAATTCAAACACTTAAGAGGCTGAGGTAGGAGGTTCACTGCAAGTTTGAAGCCAGCCTGAGCTATATAGTGAGACCCCATCTCAAAAACAAAAAAAGAATCAAACAAATTCACTATAGTGAGTGAAGTCCACTATAGAGTGTCAAAAGCAGAATTCATCAAGTAGAGGAAGGAATCTGTCAACTCAGAGACCTCTCATTTGAACGTATTCAGAGGAGAAAAAAGTAAAATGATTGAAGATATCCTCCGAGATTTATAAGATATCATCCACACAGCTAATACTTTCCTTCCAAGAGTCATGCACAGGAAGACAGAAAGACAGGATCAGAAGCTTATCTAAAAAAATGACTGAAACTTCTCAAATCTGGGGGAAAATATGAACATCCAAAACTGAAAGTGTAAATAAGGATTAAAATGATTAAAATGAATAATTGATAATTGGAAATAGGAAGAAGAGATCCAAAGGGGTAGGGGTGGTGGGAGGGGGAGGGGAAAGGAAAGAAGGGAAAGGAAAAATTATGAGAAAAAGAAAAAATGGAAACAAAGTCTTTGTAAATAGGGAAGGGTGGAGGGAGCAAAGGGCGCACAGGTAATGGGGAAAAAATAAGAACCAAGATACATCATGGATAGGTACAAGCACCCCAGTGATAAATGTAAATGTATTGTATACCTGAAATGTACCAGTAAGAGAATTTAAGCAAAAAACCAAAAAACAAAAAACAGAAAAACAACAACAATAAAACAGCATGACGTTGGGGCAGGGATTTAGCTCAGTGGTGCCACACCTGCCTCCCAAGTGCAAGTCCTGAGTTCAGTCCCCAGTACCATAAAAAAAAAAGACAGTATGATGTTGACAGCTACACAGACCAATGGAACATATTACAGTGCCCAGAAATAACTCCATGCATTTACACTCAACTGTTGACAAGTTGCTACAAACATGTATTGGATAAGGGGCAGCTTTTTCAGTAAATGTTCCTGGGGAAACCAGATATCCATATGGAAAAGAAGAAAAGTAGATCCCTACCACTTCCCCTATTAAAAAAAAAGTCAACTCAGCCCAAAGCTATGATACTACAAGAAGAAAACATAGAGGAAATACTTCCATATTTGGGGGCAGGCAAAGAATTTTTGGATAAGGCCCCAAAAGCAAAGACCATAACAGCAAAACTAGGCAAATGAAATTATACAAATGAAAATCTGCACAGCAAAGTAAACAATTATCAGTCAAGAGATAACCGATAGAATGGAAGAAGGTATTGCAAACTCTTTGACAAAGTGTTGGGGACCAGGCTATGGGAGGAAATATTGGAGGTCAGAATGTGTGATTTATGCCCCACACACCGGAGGCCAGTGTGACTTGCCTTGGGAATCAGAAAATTATGTGGAAGGCTGTGTGCTTTCTGGTTAGTGGGAATGCTCATAACCACAGTACTCCATGGCAAGATAACATCTTCTGAGAACAATGTAAAGGATGCTAGTTCCTTATTAATTTGGGCAGGCATCTGGGTATAGGGAAGAACCTGTTCCCTTTTCATATACTCCCCTTGTAAAAGTTTACCCTGTTCCCTGTTTTTCAAAATATCTTTTCAACCGTTGCTGTTCCACGAATGATGCTTGACTCACTCCTTCCCCCCATGTTTCTTGCTTGGTAATAAAGATGGGTCAGCGGCAGAGATTGTCGAGCCTATCCACTAGAAGCAGACTCTTCCCAGTCCCCTTGTACCTTGAATATTGCCTCTGTTTCTCTTTATTCTCCGACATCATTGTTCCTCTCCCCCCCAACCTTCCCCCCAGGTATCCGAGGACCTGATCATCCCCCAGCAAAAAAAAGACAAATATCCATTATCTTTAATGAATTCAAACAGCTCAACAGCAAAATATAGTGAAACAACTTAAATATTGTGAAATCATTTGAATAGATCTTTCTGAACAAAAAACTTGTACAATGGCACCCAAGCCAGATGGAGCTAAGAAAGTGATGCAGTGTGCTGAGTACCAAGGACTTACAGAGTAGCTAGAGAGGCTGACAGTAGCTGGAGGAAAGCTGCATCTTGTGGTGTGTGGAGCAAAAGTTCACTCCACGTCTTTGGATTGAGCCTGGCAAGCCACCATGATGAAGAAAGATACATGGATCCCACTGGTGGCAGAATGGTCCATGAGACATCACTGATTATATCTCTGTCAGTAAAGAGTTTCCAGAAGAGTTTCCTCCTCTGGCAAAGGAAACCACTATTCCAGCTGATGTCACCCCTAAGGATGTCCCAGCACACACTGTAGATTATTCAGAAGTGGGAGAGTGTGATGACTGATTTTATCAAGAAATATCATAAGCTAATGTCATATGCATAATTTATATTGTTAGTAGCAAGCATTCTATTGATAAGATGACAAGTCAATAGATTCTATTCATAAAGACATTGCTTGGGGATAAATCTGACCTTGTGGAACATAGTAGTGTAGAAATCATCCTCCCTATATGAATCAGTATTCAGAAATAGAAAACTGTGTGGACACTGCAGTAAAAAAAAAAAAAAAACAAACCCAAAGAATAAAGCAGAACTCTTTTGTTATTCACAGAAAGCTGTTATTCATCCTACAAGACACCAGTACTGCCCAGCCTATGTAAAAGTCCTTACTCCTATATAAAAAAATATGTGATCAGAATAATGATGGTACTCTTAGTGATGGTGAATTCAACTTCTTTCAGAGAATTTGATTTGATCCTATATTAGTTCCTCATGCTCTGGAAGATATTAGGAATGTAGTCAGAAAATATATAAAACACCGTGGCTCACAGTGGATTGACACTGAATAGTTTTCTCTTTCTAAACATGCTTTTATCCAGAGAGGGAGACACAGAACTACATGTACTACGTTCCAATGATTTGATTATGCTGATGATGTGGGTTTCATGCCTGAATAATCTGTCTGCTAAAAATACCTCCTGATTGCACCACCAAACTAAATCATCACATGTGTGTTTCTCTAAAGTACCGTTGCTTTGCAAAAGACTGCTTTGTCAAATAAGGAGTTTAAGATTTATTTAAAGCTTTCCGTTGTATACCTTGGCAACCAGAGAGAAGTAAGAGTTTTCACAAATGAAAGAGGAGTGACCTCACAAGGATTCCTTTCCTGTGGGTGCTCACACATATTTCAATGGACAGCAATGTCTGGGGGTATTTGGGCTATCTGTGCTATTCCTCCTTGACTAACAAGAGTCTCAAACTTCAGCCATTATGGTAACAAGAAATAAAATGATGGATATGCAAAAACAAACAAAAAAGACTCAAAGAAATGTGTTCATATGCAATGGAATTGGACTTAAAATCCCTTCAAAAAAGTGGAGACCTGCAGGCTTTACTTGAAAGAAACTTAGTGAGGCAGAGTAAAATTTGTATAATAATAAATCCTACTATGTGATTAACACTGTGTGTATGGACAGGATAAAGGTTGTTGTATGATATCTCAGAATCAGAATTTCTGAGTCTGATATTATTTAGGATGTTGTGCACATGGTATATGATATCACTAATCCAAATCCTTTGAATACTGAGCCAAGGATTTTTAAGTGACACTTTCTGATATCCTATCTAGTCACAACTGCAAAATGAGACCTGCATGGAGTTAAACATGCAGGTGTGCAAGAACACAAAATATCTCTACCTCAAGTCTTTACTTACCCTATTGCTGAGACATCTAATAGGTATACTTGTGTTAAATTGACAGTAATGGCCAGGTACCCACACACAACACAAGCTCACCCCAAGGGCTCCATGTCTTAATTTTGAACAAGTTTTGGTGCTACTGATTTTGCAGTTTTGGGCTTTGCTATATACAAAGTATTATTGAAAGAGTAATAATTTTAAAATACCAGGCCCCCCCAAGCACAAATACTTTTTTAAATTTTTAAAATATATATATTTATTGGTACATTTTGGGTATAAAATACATTTACATTTATCATTGGGTGTTTGTACCAGAACATGATGCATCTTAGTTTTTATTTTTTCTCCCATTACCTGAAGCACAGATACTTTTATGTACATTCTGAGTGCTTTACATTCTGTCAGAAATGTTGAGATATTTATACTGCAGTTATAGTATTAGTATTTATAATCATGCATAAGAGTATTCTAAGGATGATAATAACCACAATATCAACTAGAATAATAAAAGAATCAGCGCAACAGTCAAACTTAAATGGCTGAGTTTCAGGGTTCATAAGGGAATATTTTTGAACACTGTACATATCTAAGCAAGATGTGGTTTCCCAAACTGAGCTCTAGATGTTTAGAGCTGTAAATGTTTCTTGATGTTCCTATGATGTAATTAGTACTTACTGGCTCCTCTCCTGGATTTAATTAAAGCAGATTTTATATTTACTCATGGATCTCTTACTGATTTCACATTACTCAGAATGATCCCTTAGGTTCTATTTTATAAACATGAGTTAACATCAGCTTACCAACACAATTTGCTTTCATCCTTCCATGGTAAGGCAGTTTTGAAGCCACTGTTCAGTCCAGAAAACTATACAGCTGAGCACATGGGTTTCTCCTTTAAGGAAGAACTAAGGTAAATGCAATTATCAGATACATTGTCTATGTGATGATGTTGCTTTCTTTGTCAGTATGTGGAATTGTATAATTCTTTCAATCAGATGAGAAAAACAATTTGTATATTATCAGTGTTTTGAGTTTAAGCACACAATTCATCCTTTAACAAAAGATACATAAATGGCCAATAACTATATTATAAATGTATTCATCATCACCAATCATAAGTAATATGTAAATCAAATGCACAAGGTAGATGGGTATAGTCCAAAGGCAAATAAATGGTATCAAAATCCAATTAGACTTGGGAAAGGAGGTCTTATGTTATGTAAACAAGAAAGTAACAATAGTCTACAACACTTAAGTATACATTTCAAAGAAACTAAAGCAGAACACTTTGGAGTTTCCTAACATAAAATGACAATATTTGATGAGGTGGAAATGTAAATAGCCTAATTTCATCATTATACATTGATACATGCAATGAATTACAACACTGTGCCACAATAATACATACAAATATTATATGCCAATTTAAAATTTTAGAGAAAAAACAGAAATAAAAAATTATTTAAAAAAGTTTCACAAAATGAAAACTGGCTAAAAGTACTAACCTTCATTAAATTGAAAACCCATAGAAACAGGAAAGAATTAGCCATGTGGTTTCCTGTAATTAGGTTAATTTTTCACCAAATTTAGACACTCCAAGGTTTGGAAATATTCCATCAGAAATTGTTTTATTTCTTTCCTTGTTAAGCTTCACTGACCAAGGGGAACCTCAGGCTCCCAGAAGTAAATAAAAACCCTGTGTTTCACCACCACTGAGAGATCACCACTTTACTGGATATTGAACCATGAGATTCCATTCTCTTCTTGCCATTCTCCTCTTCTTTATAACTGTAATAACAAAAGATAAGATGGCAAGATGCCTGTAGAGGTAGGTTTTTAGGAGGCCAACTAAGATGCACAATTACTCATTGGCCATTATAACTAATATGCCAATGCTAGCCTTGGAAATTCAGAAGTTCAACCTCTCATTTGGAACTGGTGAGGTCAAAATTGAGAAGGAGATGAGGAGTTTCATCAAATACAAAATGGAGCCAAAGCGGTCCATGATTAAAACAGGGTCTACCTAGAGAAATAGAGGTAAAGAACACTTGACATGAAACTTACGAGTTAGTATTTAGAGTGTGTATCTGTCAAAAAGAGAGTAAAGATGGCAGGCATTGGTTGTGACTTGGTTAGTGAATGAATGTATATAGGGTTCCCTGGTGAGAAATATATGTGAAGGTGGAAGTTACAAAAATAAGACAGAGCTCAGAAAGGGTTGCATCAGTTATAAACAATCATTAAAAATTTAGGAACAGAGGAAATTGAGGAAAATATGCACAATAGAATGGAGCTTCAATGGCAAAATTTTAATTGTCCTTTTTTTTCAAAATTTTAAACACAGGGCAAATAGTGTAACAAGCATTTAATAATCTAAATTGCATCTTTAGAACCCATAATTCTGATGTTTGAACATTTACATGTAGACTCAAAATTAAAATCTAATATAGTCACCATCTAAATGTTTCATCCATATCCTCATAATAGTTGGTAAAAATTCTTTACTCCACTGTCAATAGCAGGACACCCATATTTATCAAATGATGTCTATGGTCAATGATTTCTTCATTGGTTCACATCTGAGATTTTAAGTACAGTGAAAGCTACTCATTTGTTGCCTAATTTATGAACATCTTGGGATCTACCTGGTATATAGTTGTCTTTTGCTAAGAATGGTTTATGAAATTCTCATTTCATTTCTCAGCTTTGGTCAGAAGACAGAGCTGAGGTAAGATACACTTTGTAGTAACATGTGATATAGGTAATTATTTAAGGTTAGAAGGCACATTATTGGTCAGGTCTTCCATTTTACATAACGGAAACTATGTCCACACAAGGAATATGATTTTGCTAAAGTCACACAGATAAAGGCAATACTGCATGTATCTTTAATCTGAGTTATCATTGTTCCTACCAACCCACCAGTGTGAGTATGTACATAAAATGGTAACTCTGATTTCTGTCAGACCTTTGCTTCAACCTCTTCTAGTTAGATATTGAGGAAACTAAAAAAATTGTCTGCCATGTGTGACAACATGGATAAACCTGGGGGACATTAAGTAAATAAGCTGGGCACTGAAGACAAATACTGCATGATTCCACTTGGATGGAGGTATCTACAATAGTCAAATTCATTGAAACAGTTACTAGAATGAAGTTTTGTAGGTACTGGGGGTGTACCAAGAAGTTTTGTATAAAATTTCAGTTATATAAAATGAAAATATTCTAGAAATCAACAGTACATCATGTGTATAGGACTTAAAAATTCATTGAAGGCAGATCTACTGTTAAGTGTTTTTATAAATTAGTTTGTGTTTATAATATGTAATAGTTACATTCATATTGAAGTTACATTCATATGTGTATATATGTAACATATTTTTTTTAATTTTTAGATTAAAAAAAATTTTTTTTTGGTACCAGGTATTGAACTCGGGACCTTGCACTTGCATGGCAGGTGCTGGAACCACTGAGCTAAATCCCTGGACAGATTTAAAAAATTTTTATCAGTACATGTTTGCAGTATAATTATTACATTCATTGTAGGGAATTGGTACATGTATATAAGACATCTCAATTATTTTCTTCCCCTTTTACCCCCTTTTATTTTCCCAGAATCAGATTTATTTGATTGATTACATTCATCATGGGGCTTTTGGTACATGTCCATAATGCATATTGATTCTTTTTACTTCCCCTTCCTTCCCTCCCCACCCAGAGGTAATATATCTTGATAATTTTTTGTCTCCTAACTTCCCCCTCCCACTCTTACCCTCCCCCTTCTCCAAGGGAAAAAAAGAGCAGGGAGCAGGACTGCTATGCTGCTGAGAATTAAGTCTGTGTTCTGTGTAGACAATACAGCTGAGCCAGCACCTTCCTCCAAATGCCTAGTGAGACTTCAATTCTTTCCCTGAAAGCGAGCCATTCTCTCTTTCAGAATAGTTCAGGCAAAGCAGAGGTAGTATTGCAGTGTGTTATCTAACTCCTTCATCATTCCATTATTTTTGTCACACTGAGACGCTGAGTCTATAGACTGTTATTGTGGTAGCACAGTATAACACCAGACTGCACTGGGTTGAGATCTCTATCTAAAGGGTAAAAGACAGTCTTACATTGGCTACAAACATTCAGTTTCAAAAGTCTGCACTGTCTTATCTGACTATAGATATTTTTCTTCAGAGTAAAGAAACAATAATGATAGCTTAGTGTTTTAAAACAACAACAAAAACTTTCAAAGCCAGAAAAAACCCCTTCAAATTGTTAGTGTAGCCATGGAAGTTTTGTCTCAAAGAAGCCAGTCAGAACTAGTATATTACAGGATCAAAATGATCTCAAAGTGGTTTAATAAGATGGCCAGGAACTGATTTGTGTTGAGAGATATAAGTAAGAGTGTCATTCTCATGTAATGTACACTGTCATCCCCAGTGGAGAGAATGAACTGTTAGGTATGCTAGAGAAGCAAGAGGGAGAACACAGAAGCTAAAGAAACCTACCGGATGGAAGCACACACTTACCTCTGGGCTCCTCAGCAACAAATGAATTAGGAAACTTTACAAGCACATTTAGGGAAAAAGGAATTCCAGCTCTAAGAGAAATCTCTCTCCAGCTCTAAAGAGGTATCTCTTAAGAAGCTACATGTAGGGGCATTAAATAACTCAAGAAAGTCATTTATTCTATAATTCTGAAAAGGGGGTTAGTTACGATGGTATCTGAAGAACTGACAGTCTTTCCGTGAAAGGAAATGGGGATGAGGACACGTACCATCCAGTGAGGATGACTAAGTGCAGGTGGGAGGTGGAAAGGTGGGTAGGGTATTTTCTTTCCAACAGTGCATCTCAGTGGAGACATTCTTGGCATTTGGCAAGGGACAATTCATTATATGGGAAAATGAGCAATGCTGTCCCTTACCAACTAAATACTAAAGATATCTATGCTTTTATTGTGTCAATAGTCTTATACATTTCAAAATCTACTATTCCATGTGAGGACCACATCTCTAAAGTCTGTTAGACATCAGCCTGCCCTCCAAGGTGGGTACTATCCCATACTCCTAGCTCCTCTCCCTCCAAAGGCCCTGCTTTTGTTGAAATGTCTGAACTTTTCATGTAGACGGTATGTGTCTGATATCTTGAAGCCATCCTTTGGGGGTTTAGGACATCATATATATTTCAAATAATTTCAGAGTGAATTAATCTGTAAAATTTCTTCCTGTGCAGGAAAAACTGGTGTTATCCCGGGAGAGAAGCAATGTATTTTTTTGAAAGGATTATGCAAATACAGATCATGTACATCTACAGAAGATACCATTGGTATATGTAAGGGAGAAAAAAAATGTTGTAGGAAGTGGTGGATACTTGAGCCCTATCCAACACCAGTTCCCAAAGGAAAATCTCCTTAGATGGAAGCAAGCTGTAAGCCCTTCAAACTCCAGAACACTTGGATAAGTTTTGAATGCTTCTGTGGAACAAAAAATTTTTTTTCTCCCTTAGCTGGAAATAAATGTTGTGCTGATTCCACAGGTACTGATCTCTGGGGCATTTCTTCATGATGGACATGTAAACCTCTTATAAACTACAAGAATTGTCTAAATAATAGAAGAACTTCATACCCTGAACATATTTTTACAAAATATGAGTTTTTAGGAAAAAATGAAATTTTAAATATGTTAAAGTTTATCAATTATACCTTTTGATCCTTATTTACACTTTTAGTTTTCCACACCAGAGAAACTATTTGGTATTTACACGTGTGTCCTATTTATTTCATTTAAGAGTATCTCCTCAATGTGCATCCACTTAGCTATAAATGTCTCTAGTTTCTTGTTCTTTATGGCTGAGTAGTACTCCATTTTATGAAAAAAACCACATCTTCTTTATCCAATCTAAGAGTATGAAATAGATAGTGTTTGATTGTCTGAAATGGAGTATTAACTCTCTTCTTCATCTCATCAGGGAAAAAAACCATCATTTTGGGGGCTGGGGCCATAGCTCAGTGGTAGAGCACTTGCCTAACATAAGCAAGGTCTTGGATTCTATCCCCAGCACCTCAATGAGGTCTCCGCTGCACTTTTGCCTTCTCTCTAACAGCTTCATACACTGCTCTCTCAAGGGCTCTTGGCAGGGACTGTAACTGTGGCATACTTTGTTGCCTAGCCTCCCAGGCCTTCTAAAATCTGAGTGGAGGCCTCCATGACCTCATAAGTCTTACATTCTACATGCCTGAGGAAGGAACACCACATGGGTGGTGTCAAGGCCAACCATCAGCTTGAGCAGTTGCTGGGTCCCCTTTGACCATGGCTGAAGTGTCTTCTGAGTGCCAAGACAGCTGAACATGGGAATACACTCATCTAGGCATCACTGAACGAGGAGCCTTCCTAAGGACTGGCTTCTCAAATGAAAGATTTACAGTTTTGCACCCTTGAGTCTTCCATGGGTGGGGTCTTGCTGATTTCTGAGATGTTCTCAAGTCATATTTTCTGTTGCCCTGATGCAAAGTACTTGGTTTCTTTTTAATGCTAATCTTTTCAGCACCCATGCTACCCTTTTCCCCAGCTTTGCAAACACTTCCTTTCTGGTCAACCTGCAAACTTTTCAAACTATACAGCTCTGCTATATATTTCTGCTTCTCACTGTAGATTTGGCTAAAAGTAGCCAGCACTAACCATGCCACCTCCTCAATACTGAGCTGCCTTGACATTTCCTCTGCCAGATTAATTAATCCACCACCCTTAATCTCAATCTTCTGTCAAATCTCAGACATGGGCAAATGTAGACAATTTTTCTGCCAGGGCATAACACTCATGGGCTCTACTCTTACTGGAAAAGGAGTGCTTGTTAACTGAACCCTCCTGAGCCTCACCTTCACTGTCTGCATTCTCATCAGCATTCTGGTCTTCTGAGCTCTGGCTAACATCACACAGCAGGCACTTTTCACAATATTCTAGGGCTTTGGACTCATCTCATAAGCACATGGAACACTCTCTAGGATGGAAATTAAAATGAGATGAAAATGAAATGAAAATTAAATGTTAAATGTTTCCTGCTTTGTTTTATTTCTTCTTTTATTTGCATACGAGACTGCCTTTCTTTGCTGCTGTCCTCTATTTTGTGTTAGTTTTCTTACATCTTATTACTTTGTGCTCTTTTTTTAAAAAATTAATTTTATTGGTACATTTTCTTGGTACACTTTAGGTATACAGTTCATTTACATTTATCATTGGGTGTTTGTACCTGTACATGATAT
>NW_004624758.1:25515344-25534293 GCF_000247695.1 Heterocephalus glaber
TCTTCTTTTTCTAGAAGCTTGAGGTTCATCATCAGGCTGTTTAATTGGGCTCATTCTGTTTTCCTAATATGCGTATTCACTGCTATGAATTTCCCTCGTAAGACTGCTTTCATTGTGTCCCGTAGATTCCGATATGTTGTCTTGTCATTGTCATTTAATTGAAGGAACTGTCTGATTTCTTCTTTAATTTCCTGTGTGACCCATTGAAGTTGTATATGCTTCGCTTATCTGTATGTGCAATTCTCTACCTCTGTCTGGGAAATTTTCCACTATTACTTCTGTGAACAGTTTTTTTTATGTCACTTGTGCTTGCTCCTGTTCTTTCATGGACTCCTATCAGTCTTATCTTATTCTTCTTTGCATCATCTAGCAGTTGTTGGATTGATTTCTCATGGTCCCTTACTATTTTTAAGAAATCTCTATTTTCATGATCTCTCACCATGATCCTGTCTTCTATATCTGATATTCTATCTCCAGATTCCCTTAATCAGTTGTGGATACTTTCAATGGAGTTTTTGCTCTCCTGAATATCTGATTGAATCTGTTTCATGGATTCCATTTCTTTCTTATGATGAATGATCATAGTTTCCATTTCTTTCTTATCCTGGGCATTCATGGCTTCCAGCATGTTTCTGAGCTCATCTATTTTTTTTATCTGTTTCTGTTCTAGATCTTCTAATCATGTCTTTCACTCCGCTCACCATCTCTGTAGATATCTGGGAGAGTATTTCTGCTTTGAATTTTTCTAGAGCCTCATTCATCTGTTTTTTTTACTTCCTGTGCTATCAGTTCAGGGTATCCAGGTGGTTGGTTATGGGACTTTTCCATCTCATTTCCCCCAGGATTTACCCTTGGTGGGGTGGAAGTCTGAATTTGTGCCTTGCTTAAATGTCTTCTCATTTTTGTTTTTGGTACTGTCCTTGGTTTAACTCCTGGGTTGGTAGTTTGAAATTGCTTATTATAGGTATCTTTGTTGCTTGTAATTAGAACCCTTATGGAATGATTGCTTCTGAGATGTGTTTTCCAGATATAGCTGGTCTTTAAGTTTTGAGTCTCTAATGACTCAAAGGCTGTCTCATTTTCCTCATATGAGGAAGGTTCATTGACTAGATCAATAACAACACCTTAGCCCAAGTGATACAATCAGCAATACCATTGCATCAAGTACATCTTTGAAAATGACATTTTTGGTAGTTATTAATGTATCACCTTTAGCTGTGTGAATTAAATCAAGATTGAGGACCAACCCAACATGTAGTGAATAAATTCTTCAATGTAACAACTTTACCCTTTGGGATAGGGATTTGGAAGGGACTGGGGAGGGAGGGACTGATGGGAAGAAGGATAGGGGAAGGTTAGCAGTGTGGCCAGAGGACACAGGTGAGAAGGAAAAAGAGAATAATAGGAAAATAAAGAAGAACTCCAAATGAGGACCAAAACAGGGACAAAATGGGAAGATGAACAATGTGGGAGAGCAAGAGAGTGAGTGTAAGAGAGAAAGGAAAGAGAAAAGAAAGAAGCAAAGAAAAGAAAAAGAGGAGAGAAAAACAAATATTTGCAATGAGTAGGAAAAAAAATTAAAGATAAGAGGAGCAAAAGAAAAGAAAAGAGAAAAAAACCAAACTAATAATACTAATTTTGAGAATAAAAAAAACAATGAAGATGTAGGGCCTCTATCAGGGTATGTCTCTACTGTCACAATAGACAATGTGGGTAGAATTGTGCAGATATAAGTCAATGAGTCTCAGCAAGCTAGTCACAAACCCATGAGATTCAGGAAGATTTCCGGCTGCAAGTCCCAAGCTGAGCTCCCTGTCCACTTGTAGGGTTGAACTCTGCAGAGTTGTATTGCAGGTTCCAGCTGCCCTTCCCCTGAAGATAGACCCAGTCCTGATGGGAGGTGAAGATGACTCCAAGTTACCCAGTACCGTGGTCTGGTGATCTTCTTGATGATCCTCTGTATTCTGTTTGCCAGTTTCTTCTTGAGGATTTTTACATCTATGTTCATTAGGGAAATTGGCCTGTAGTTTTCTTTATTGGTTGGGATTTCCCTGGTTTTAGAATCAAAGTAACACTTGCCCCAGGGAATGAATTTCAAAGTATTGCTTCCCTTTCAATTTCATTGATGAGTTTAAAGAGTAATGGTGATAGTTCTTCTTTAAATGTCTTATAAAATTCAGCAGTGAAGCCATTAGGACCTGGGCTTTTCTTTGTTGGTAAATTTTTAATTATGTTTTCAATTTCACTCATTGTAATTGGGGTGTTTAGAATTTCCATATCTTCTTCATTTAACTTTGGCAATTCATATGTATCCAGTAATCTGTCCATTTCTCATGTGTTTTCCATTTTATTAGAGTACAGGTTCTTGAAGTAGGTATTGATGATCCTCTGGATTTCTGCCTTATCTCTTGTGACTTCACCTTTTTCATTCCTAATTGCATGGATTTCAGCCTTTTCTTTCCTTTTATAAGGTTGGCTAAAGGTTTATCAATTTTATTTATTCTTTTGAAAAACCAACTCTTTGATTCATTGATTTTTTTGTATCATTCTCTTAGTCTCCATTGCATTGATTTCTGCCTTGATCTTTATAATTTCTTCTCTTATACGAGGTTTGAGTTTGTCATGGTCTTCTTTTTCTAGGAGCTTGAGGTTCAGCATTAGGTTGTTTATTTAAGCTCTCTCAGTTTCCTAATATGGTCATTCACTGCTATGAATTTCCCTTGTAGAACTGCTTTCATTGTGTCACATAGATTCCTGTATGTTTTACTGGGATTATCAACTGTTTAAAAAAATTTAAAATTTTTTTGTTTTTAAATCAGTAAAAGAAACTGGGTCCTAGAAGCTGCAGTGATCTAAGCAGCAGCAAATTTGTGCATTCATCTTTTTGTTTTTCTTTAAATATGATTATATTATCACACTCCTGGCATACTTCATTTGGATGAAATTCTGCACCATACATATATAAATGTAAAGTTATTAACACCCATTGCATTGGGGAAAACTACTCTGGAAGATAATTTTCACCGAAATCTAACCAAACTTTGTTAAGTGTGTTGTGACAAGATTATAAATGACATGAAAAAGAACATTTTAACATTTGGCCATCAAGTTAGGAAAATGGTTTGCCTATACAAATTTTTGTAATTTAAAAAATGTCATATAGTCTACCCTCCTATGGTCCTCAGAATTAAAGCATAAGAACAGGAAAGAAAAGGAAAAGAATGCAACTGATTGCTAAGGAACAAAACCTTGCTAGGAGTAACGAAGGTAGAGTATACACTAAATCATCCAGTGCAGAACTTCACAGGGCCAACAGGTAATGGTCTATTTTCTCTTATACAGGCAAAGTGGTTTTTGCAATTACCAATTGTATTAAATGCACCCAATAAAGCTCCTAAAAGTGATACTATAAGGCACCACCTTAAATTCTCCAGGCTGCAACTATGTATAATTTTAAAATTGTTTCTTAAATTTATTTATTTTTTAAACATAACATGATGAAGGTGTTAAAACTGGTGTAATACCTCAATAGAATAAGTTTTCCAGATATTGGGAGGGATGAAGAGGGAGATATTCAGACTCCTTCACCAGAATCTCCCCAGCTTGATCATAGTGGATTAAGGATGTGCTTTGTGGATGTGGGTAGTCAATGACTCCAGCTTGATGGATCTTTCTTTCTGCACCAAATCCCATTGAGTTAGCTGGTCCCCTTGGCTGACAAAGAACCATTAGGTGAGGAGCACTGGCATGATCCACAGTGATGTTCTTTAAGCGATTGACCAACTGATCAGGTTGGGGGGCTGCAATAGCAGTGGCGCCCTTGCAGACTTGCCAAATATTACAGGCAGTGCACTTGCCAGTGCGTTGGGTAAGAATCACCAAGAACTCCACCTCATCTCCTGCCTGTAGCTCAATGCCATGCTGAACTTCTTTCACATGGAAAAAGAGCTTCTTGGTATCTCCTACTTCATAGTTAATGAAGCCAAACTGATCTTTCACACACTCCATGGTGGCCCTATGTAGGGGTGTGATGTTATGGGCCATAGTCTGTGTATTTTGGCCCAGGACTTGCAACTAGAACTTAACACTCTCCCCTTCTTCAGGCAATCACCCTTGTTAGGCATCCAACTATTCCAAATGGATACACCTCACCTTTCACATCCCCCTCCTCCACAATCTGTCATTTCTTGATACTCAGTCTGTGTTGGATCAACACTCCTCAGAGGACTTTACTAGAGTAGATGGTGGAATCAGCTTCCTCAGTAATACCATTCACTGAGTGAATTTTGTTTACTTTTTCAGCACTGACTTTGTTGCCTTTGCCTTTGGACAAGCTGTATTCAACCATGTCTCCCAGTTACAGGTTATCAACATCACCAGAGATTTCACTGTAATGGAAAAAGATTTCCTTACCATGTTTGGCTGTTTCAATAAATCCAAAATTATCTTTCAGAGTTGCCACATAACCCAAGAGCCTCTTGGAATTGGAATTGTGAACTAAGAGTTGCACACAGGTTGCAATCTGATGCCCAGGCCTCTATTTGTCACTAATACTAAATTCAACCTTATCTCCTATCTGAGGAGAAGTAGAACCTTCCACATCCTTGCTTGAAAAGCAATAGTCAGTTTCACTCCACAGTCATCATAAGCAATAATGCCATCCTCAGCCTCCTTCTCCGTGGCTTTGTTAGGGCTAGTGGTTTTAGGATTGGAAAAACTGGCTTCTTTTTCTACAGTGCCCAGAAAACAATGATCTGAATGAGAATGGAACAAAACCATGCCCTTGGCAGGTTTTTTAATCCTATTAGCATGATTTCTTTGGGGAGAGAGCACATCAGGGACCACAGTAAACTCTACTTCATCTGCAATATGAAGCTGGTTCCCATCCAGAATTTCACTGACATGGAAGAACAGACGAGCATCCCGATCCACACAGTTGATGAAACCAAACCCATTTCTCATGGCAGTGATTACACCCATTTCTCTGGCTTCATTAGTGAACTGAAATGTATTTGATAGAACTTCTATGTTGGTTGCTCTTTCTAATTTGTCACGTCAGTCTGTTGAAATGTTAAACATAACAAGGTCACCTTCCAGCAGGGTCACCTTGGATTTTGTATCTTTATCTCCAAAAGGAAGTTCTTTAGGCATCACAAAATCAACTTTGATTCATCCTGGCAGTGGGTCATTCTGGTTTTTACTGGGTACTTTTGGGATAACTTTGGTTACAGTTCCCTCAAAATGCTGATATCTTCAAAAATGACTGTTGCTTGCACTAATCTGACATCTGTTGCAACTTCTTTACCATTTCTGTCTTTAATTGTGAATTCCACATCATCTCCAGGTTGCAAGGTTTCCAGGTCACCTTTGAACTCACTGTACTGGAAGAATGTCTCTTTTACCACATTGTCTCTTTCAATAAAGCCCAATGCCTCCTTCATGGCACAAACTACCTCCTGACAGCAGGCTTGTTTCTTTTTCAACAGCATAATGTTACGAGCACTTACAGCATCAATATGTTTGCTGTTATCAATTACAAAGTTTATCTCCAGTTTCCAGCTGAAAATTCCCTTCAACATCTTCAGGGGTGTAATTCAGGTAAAACACTTCCCCATTACGTTTGTAGCATACACTCCCTGTTGGACTCTGACCGGGGGCAGCTGGAGATTTATTCTCTAAGTTGTGAGAAACAGCACACACAACTTGTCCATTCATTTGTTCTTCAGGGTGGATTTCTGGTTTCATCTTCACTAATTTAATAGCAATTGGTTTGGCAGTCTGCCTGTCAGATGAATCTTCGAATTCAACATTATCTCCTACTTTTACGTCCTGCAGGTTGCCATTATATTGTGAACAGTGGAAGAAAAGTCTAGCTTGATGTTCTGAACACTGAATAAACTCATAAGAGGTTAACAGTTTTTCAATAACCCCAGTTTCACGAAGTGCTGCTGAAGTACCACTGGGGTACCCATTATGGCCATTGTTGTGGAGAAGGTTTGGATCAAAGGCGATCTCACAGTGATAATCAAATATTGCATTTTCAGTAGTATTAACTGATTCTTCTTTTTCAGCACAAGTTTCAAAGGGTGAAAGTTGCTAGTATTTAAAAAAAAAAGCAAGAGAAAATGATCTACCAAGCTAATAAAGAATACAACTGCTGCTGCACCGGGCAATCTCACAGTACAGCACTGAAGAAAACAAAAGACTACTAGCAGTGTTGGGAAGTGTTCTTTCAAAGCTGTTGAGTAGGCACAAACTTCTTGTTTCAGATCAAGTGCTGTGTCTTCAACTTAAGTGTACTCTTCTTTGGTCTTGTTGGTTGTTACAAGGTTTGTTCCTTGCCTGATCTGAACTTGAAGCAGCAGTTTCAGGAGGTAAAGTCTGTTCTGTTACACTTCATACCCAACTGCTCAGCGCCCCCTCTCCAGCACCATCATAAGCAGCATGGCCTGGTACATAGGGCATTATCATTTACTTGTAGAAACTGACTAATTTCTTCTTTAATTTCCTCTGTGACCCATTGATTGTTCAGGAGAGTGGCATTCAATTTCCATGTGTTTGTGGGGGTTTTGCAGTTTCTTATGCTATTGATTTCCAATTTTATTGCACTATGGTCTGATACTATACCTGGGGTAACTTCAATTCTTTTACATTTACTTAAACATGTCCTATGAGCTAGCATGTAGTCTATTTTGGAGAATGACCCATGTGCAGCTGAAAAGAATGTGTATTCTGATTTTGTGGGGTGGAATACTCTAAACATCTATTAATTTCATTTGTTCAATAACTTGGTTCAGTTCTATAATTTCATTGTTAATTTTTTGTCTGGATGATCTGTGTATTTGTGATAGTGGGGTATTGAGGTCTCCAACTACAATTGTATTAGTGCTTATTTGGTTTTTCATGTCCATTAATATTTATTTTGTATAGTTGAGGGGATTCACATTTGTTGCATATATATTTATGATTGTGATCTCTTCCTCTTGGACTGTTCCCTTCACAAGGATGTAGTGACCATCTTTGTTTCTCTTAATTAGTTTTGGTTTGAAATCTTCTTTGTCTGCAAATAAGATTGCTACCCCTGCTTTTTTCTGGGTTCTTGTGGTGTGGGGAGAACTGTTTTCCATCCTTTTACTTTCAGTCTATGAATTTCTTTTTGAGTTAGGTGTGTTTCTTGTATACAGCATATTGTTAGATTTTGCTTCTTAATCTATTCTACCAGTCTATTTCTTCTGATTGGTGAATTGAGGGCATTAACATTGATGGTTATAATTGATAGATATTGATTCATCCTTGTCATGATGTTTCACATTTGTTGGCTCTTCTATTTTTTATTTTTCCTCCTTTCCCTTTAGTTTCTTGCCTTGCCTGGTGGCTTCCCTCTGTTGGGCCTCATGGAGTTGTGACCTTCATTGTCTTTTTCTAGGATATTGTTTAGAATTGTTTGAAGTGCCGGTTTGGTGTTCATGAAATTTCTCAGGTGTTCTTTGGTATGGAAGTATCTAATTTCCCCATTGATTTTGAAAGACAGACACTAGAAGATTTTTCTATTAAGATAATGAACAACCAGCCCTACCAGGGAACCCCAGACATGGAGATGAGGCTGCAGAATTCCTACCTCTGTCAAATAAACGGTTGCAGCTTTGCCACTCCAGTATCAGAGATGTCACCTTCCCTAATTCTGGACATGCTTTGTCTCACAAACACATTCCTCTGAGCACATCCACACCCAGAAACTACCTGTTTCTGCACAGCCCCTATCCACAACTCAGACACTGGAGATATTGTTACATTGAGGTCACAGACCATTCCTCTGAGCTAAGGTCTCTCTGTGCATGCTTGTGCTACATTTACCAGCTTAGACACCATAGGGAATTGACTTAGGCATCACATAAGGCAGCCACTATGGCTGTGCATGCTACAAATCATACTTCTGGCACCAGTGCTACTCTCCACATCTCTATAGTGAGCTAACACTAGCCTGGCATTTTGCACTCAATTCCTTCTATGCATAACTATGCTACAGATATAAATCTCAGTCACATGGAGTTCTACACTTCATCCAACCCTGCAGATACTGTAACTGCATTCATGTTCCTGCTCTTGACTTCAGCTTCTTGCCTCTTCAAAAGCAGCCTTAGTTCACATACTATTACCAACATGGCAGCAAGGTGCCTGTGCCCTGAATGTGCATGCCATTACCAGTCCAGAACCCCAGTATTGTAGTCAACACACAATCAGATGCTACAAGTGTGGGCTTTGTGTCCACTTTACTGAGTCCACAGATAAGACACCAGGGCCACCACCAATGCCAAGTAAATAGGCAACCCAGTGCAAGAGAGATTTCCTGGACAGATTTGTCTGCTTTTTTGGAACAAAAGTAACTGAGGGGACCCTAACAGCCATTGGTGCCATTGTGGACATCTAGAGCATTGGCTGCCATGGGACTCTGCAGTATTCAGCAATGGTGACCTCTGACAGGGCTGCACAGAAGCATCATTGCTGCATTCTCACCAATGCAATAGCTACTGATCCCCATCCAGCTGGTGTCCTTGTACCATTCTACAGAGAAGGACTATCTTAGGCAGTGAAGTCTGAAGAAGGTCACCACCCCATCAAAAGGGCAGACTTCAATATAAGACAACAAAAACATTAAAAAGCCATGGAAATAAAATGCTATTAAAAGAGCAAATGATTTTTCAGTATCTGACCCCAAATGTATGAACTATATGATTAAGAATCCAAAATAATAGCTGTAAGTAAGTTCAGGAAACATCAAGAAAATATAGAGAAACAGTTGAACAAAAACAGAAAATAAATAGTGAGTAAAATGTGATATTTAACAGAGAAAATGAAATCACAAAAAATTTCTGGACATGAATATAATGGGTGAAATGAACAACGTAACAAGGAGCTTTCTACATTAATTTGCAGAAGAAAGAGTGAATACAAAGACAGATCATCCAGAAAAAAATCAGTAATGAAATGTAAAGGTTGAACTACACCTTCAATCAAACATGCTTTACATACATCTAGAGAAGATTCCACTCAACAGCAGCAAAATACTCATTATTCTCAAGTGCATGTGGATCTCCATAAGAGATTCTATGTAACACAATAAAACAATTCTTAAAAACATAATGTTGAAATCTTCAAGTAGTATTTCAGTAGAAATCATTGCTAGAAGAAAGTATTGAAAATTCTTGTATGTATGGTCATTACACACCATGTTCTTGAAAAAGCATGGGTCAATAATGAAAAATAAAAATGTCTAGAGGAAAGCCAAAATGGAAGTGCAACATTCCAGATTTTATGAGATGCAACAAAAAGTTTTTAGGAAAATTTCACAGCAATAAATACCTTTATCAATAAGTGTTCCTGAACACTGAGATGGCCATGAGGACTTCCAGAAAGGGGTGGTCTAACTGTATTTGTTTCAAGGGACACGTAGCGGAACGTTGGGAGTTATTGTGGTCACCTAAGAAAGTTAAAAATGACTCTATAAAAGAAAGAAAATATGATCTGGTCTCCTTTCTGGAAGCTAATTTGGCTGGGATATAAAAAACTAGAGGTTGGGGTGGCCTGGGAAATTTTAAAGGGAATCTCTATTACCCCATTGGGCTGATACTTAATGTAACTAAAACCATAGATCTAACTTTGAGATTTTATACCTGCCAAGTTCTATCTTATCACAGTTAAAATAGTCAAAGACAACTCTCACAGGTGGAAAATCCCCAAACCCAGTTCAGGTTACTCTAACTCTCCTTGTGTCAGCTGGAATGATGTCTGATCAATCACCCAATATCAGGGATGGACAGCAGGTGACAATTGGGAAACACCAAGTGTGAAACCCCCAAAAGGTGGATTACACACATCCAAGGGCTCTCCTCCAAATAACTGCCAAGACCTAGAATACTCATAGTTATCAACAACCCAGCCATTCTAGACCAAGACAAAGTGGCTCCTTGAGAATACAGGTTAGGAACAAATGTCACAGGATCAGATGCTGTAGGCAGGTTTGGCCTTAGGGTTAAATGTAACAGTTAACAGCTACTCCAGCCTTAGATCCTAACTCACAGAAAAATGATCCTACAAAGATAAAAGCAGTTAAAATAAGGAACCTAAGATAGACTTTAGAGATTGAGACAGGATGAGGGGTGATGGATGCCTGGGTTGAGTGGGTAAAAGTTTCAGTGCAAACTCTTTGCAACAATGACTGCTGTGTCACAGCCACAGGAGGCTCCTTTCCCTGTAGGATGGGACACTGATCCTGATGAAATGTGTTGTAAGCTGACCTTACATTAGGAAAAGGGCGCTCGGGGAAATGAGACTTCTAAGAGTCTGTTACTGCTTTTCCTTGTGCCAAGGGAAATGGATCAAAAGGAGATCCTTCCTTTTTCATAGGGAATGTGAATTACTCTTCTTGTCTCTCTAGGTGGGAAGAACAATTCACTGAACCCATAGGAGGCTGGACTACCTGCACCCATATCCTAAATGTCACTGGTTGGCCAAGCAACTATGCATCTAATTCCCCAGGCTGATGTCTGGTGGTATTTTAAAAAAAGAAACCTCTGTGGTTTGCTACCACCAAATTTGAGTAGGATGTGTGCCTTAGTCCAGCTGGCTATCCCTTTAACACTGGTGTTCTGTCAGGTCTCAACACAAGAGACTTCTCAAACTCAAAGACCTTTACCAGGATCCTCTAACACTCATGCATATGTTGATTCAATCGGGGTGCCCAGAGGAGTTCCCAATACATTTAAGGCACAAAATCAGATAGCTTCTGGTGGCCCACCATTAATAAAAATGTAAATTAGATTAATTATATATAATAATCAACAGATTCATCAACTATATGAGAGAGGGCCTACAAGGAGTATCCAGCCAGCTAAATGCCATCAGTCAGATGGTCTGGAAAAATAGACTTACACTAGCTATGATGCTAACATAAAAAAGGTGTCAATGTCATGCTGAGTGGGAAATATGTCATTCCCAATAATACAGCTCCAGGTGGAATTGTCACAAAACTCTTATAGGGATAAACAATGTTGGCCAATAAATTGACAAAACATGTTAAAATTGTTGATCCATTCATGGAGTAGTTAAAAACCATGGTTTTAAAAAGTGAAAAGTGATGATAACCTCAATCTTCACTTCTCTTACGATTGTGACAGGAGTCTTGACTACAGTAGAGTGCTACATTATCTACTGCATCCAAAGATTAGCACCAAGATTGATGAAAACAACAGTAAATATGACTTAGAAACAAAAAAATCTAAATAAAGATAAAATAACTAAAAAGTTACGAAAAGGGGGAAATCATAAGAAAAATGTAAGTAGTTCATTTTTAAAGATTAAATAATGAACAATGAGTAAAAAAATTACTGGCTGTTTTCTAACTGTCCAACAGAGTTTATGCACTTACAGAGACTCTAGGCAGGTAGGGCCTTGAGGGAAAGATAAAAATAATGAGTAAGAGAAGCCTGGTAAAAGGTAAGCCTGAGTATAGTAATTGCAAGGTGGTCCAAGGTCACCTGAAACATCTGGTTCTTGGAAACAACTGGCCCACCTATGAGCACATGAAGATTTGGAGGGACATCTAGACACAAGCCATAGCACTGCACAGTATTGTTCCATGAAACTTTGAAATTAGCCCTATGGTAAGGGAGAGAGTGAAAAAAGGATACGGAAAAGGTAAAGTATCATTTAAAAACAAGAATTTCCAGTTGAGTTGTAAAAGAAGTTGATGCAAGACAATTGCAATATGATGCATGTTAACCTGTAATCTGACCATAGCTTACAAGCCATGCATTCTGCTTTATTTTTATCTAAAATAATTTTTATCTCACCTTATTTCTTATAAAATTAATTTATTTTCCAATTTGCTTTTTCTACAAAATCCTCCCTTTTTGTTCTCTAAATAAACTTAGCAGATGACCTTAAAGTTGCTATTCTATATATGCAGTGGCTTCACCATACATTTTGTTATCTTTTGCATTCTCATCATTCTGAAATCAGTTCAAATGCTGTCTCCTAAAGCATTCTGTGCCCCTTCTACCAATTCCATATTTCAAAATGTATCTGGTCCATTATTGTGTTTTATGTTTTAAGCACTTACAGCTTTCTAGTTTTGTATGGTTAGTTTTAGTTTTGTATAGTTAGAATTTTGTTCATTGAATATATATTCTGTGTCATTAAGGAAGGTTTTTTCCATTCTATTTTTTTATTCTTATAAAGAAAAATGTCTGGAAAAGAGCACTCAGTAAATACTTGGTGAAAATTTATATAATAGAATAAAGTAATGAAGAAATTAATGAATTTAGGACATATTTTGTCTACCCAACATTAGTTCTACTTTTATATTTATCAAAATATTTTTGAAACTTTAATTAGACATCCTGAGTTTATTAGACAGCAAATGAAGGGGTTGTCAGTACCTGAGCAGTTCTGTACAGAGTAAAGAGAGCAAACTTAGAAGGTTGATACAGTTGATAATTAAATCTTTCAACTGGGTTTTTCCCCATACAGAAACTCATACCAGAATTATTCTGTTCTCATACATAAGAGTTGTTATGGCTTTAACATTCCATCCACAGGCTGACCATTTCACCAGATTTCTTCTTCTGCCGTTAGAAGTGGTTTGGGTCCTGCTGAAAGCCACTGTGTCAATCTATCAGGCATCTGCAGAAGAACCACCTGCAAACTAACAGAAGATGAAATTGGTGGCTGCCGGAGAAGGTGGAAATGCTGTAGACCATGGTGGATTCTTATACCTATTCCAACACCTGTTATCTTTTCAGACTATCAAGAACCTGTTAAGCCTAGGATAAAATGAAACCATCAAAACCATCAAAAGGAAAGTTCCATGTCTCTAAGAACAATAAACATGCAGGTGAAACATTTCCAGCTCTTTTGCCAGCTTTCATTTGCTGACATCAACAACAATAAATAAATTTTGATTTGAAATATAACCAGATGATATTTCTTTATGAATTTTACAAAGATTGTAACACAATCATTAAGAAAGTGTTTCCCTACTATCACAGAAAGACCCAAATGCAAACAAAAAGTTATAATAATGAATGTAAAATTATACAAAACAATTAAATGTACAGAGAAGAAAGCATGGGAAAATAACAAAAATGTAGAAGTGTTCTGGGATATATCAGAGTAGAGGGAGAAATGTAGGGAGAAAGAAGGAAAAGATGAGATAAAGTCAACAAAATTTGGGATAGTATACAAAAAATTTTAACTCCAAGACTTAATCAGAAAGAGATGAAAATGAGGAGAGAGAGGGAGAGAGGCTGAAGAAGAGAGTAGCCTCTGTGATCAATATAATGAGTGTTAGGTGCTGTAAAAGTTCAAACCCAACCAAGCTTTCCTCATGTGACCAAACACTGTAATCATTTAGAGATAATCTCTATTTTACTAGAGTAGACAAAATATTACCCTCCAATGAAATGAGACATTTTAGAGTAAAAATACAGTCACCTATTGAAGTACATGCTGTCAATATCCACTACAAGTTCTGACTTTCTGTTAATCCAGACTGCAGGCTCATTCTCTTCTTTTTATAAGGAAGTCCCATTTTCCTTTGCTGAAAGTGACAAGACTTCAACTGTACATCATGACTCAAACCTATTCTTGGGACAAGTCTTAGTTTACATCGTCAGTAAGATTTTGAGGACTATAAAAATGATTGGACACTGAGGAGTCACGTTCTTTCTGCCTAGAGTGCAATGTTTATGAAGCATCTAATTTATTTTTAAATTATCAGAGTGTAGTTATTTTCCACATTAATTTAGAACAGCCTTGACTAGAGTTGGGGAAAGAATGCTTAAAGATATTGGGAGTATGTCACAGAACAAGACTAAGTGTGTACATGTGGAGTGACCTTAGTGATTTTCTCTCATTCCTCACTGCTTCCCTCTGCCCTCCCAGCAGAGGACATGGCCAAGGCCCACACCTTAGATGCTCTTATTTCACAAGGTCACCTCTCTCCTTCAGACAGAGGCTATAAACTGAGTACTTTCCAGCTTCTCATTGCTTATCAATATTTGGACTGTACATAATTGGGGGCTCAACTAGACTAACTTCCCGTGAATTCCTCTGAGTTGAAGGCTAAAGAACAGAGGCTTACTCTGGACAAACTACAGTGGACCCTCAATTTATGACTGGGATCATATGCAAACAATTTAGGTTATGACTGGAATTTTAGTTTTAACTCATGACCAACATCTTGAGTTATGACCCAAATACCAGTTGCTTGTGTAGTTGTAAACAAGGACTCACAATGCCATAAAAGTGTATGTGAGCATCAACCTGAGCCCAGATGTGCATATTTGTGGATGTGATTTCAGTTAGTGCTTTATATAATCGCTACAATTACTGCTATCAAAATGACCTCCAAAAAAGCTAGAAAAGAAGCTAAGGAAGGAAGATAAAGTAAAGAAAGCAATCACAATAAAAAAGAAGAGGGAAATTGAGGAGAAATATGAGCGTGGTGTTCATGTGACCTATCTTGCTAATATGTACAGCATGTTGAAACCTACCATCTTTGACAATCTTACAGAGAAAAGATTGGTATGAGGAAACTAGTGTTGCTAAAAGTGTTACTCAAATTACTGAGTAACAATGAACAGTGATAGTCAATGTAGAAAGGCTATTATCAGTGTGGATAAATTGAAGGAAGGTGGCAGGTTACAGCCTATCTGCATCTATAATTTTTGAAAAAGCTAGGGCTATAAATGCAGATCTTGTAAAGAATAATATATCAACAAGTGATACTGGTGAACCTTTTGGGCCTTTAAGGGGTGGTTTCACTATTTTAAAGTAATTGGAGTTCATAGCATAACAAGGAATGATGAAGCAGCCAGTGCTAATAAAAGGGCTGCTGAAAATTACATACACCACCTCAAGACAGTGACACAGAGAAATGGCTTTTTCTCTCATTAAATTTTCAACTGAGATGAAGCTGGTCTTTTCTGGAAGAAAATGCCCAGGAGAACATACATTACCCAGGAAGAGAAGAAAATGCCAGGCTACAAGCCTATGAAGGATAGGCTAACCTTATTGCCATTTGCCAATACGTGTGGTGACCTCAAGATAAAGCCTCTCTTGGTTTAGCCCTCTGAACCCCCAAAGTGTTCAGAAAACATAAAGTCATGAAGAATAGGCTAGATGTGGAGATCTAATGCAAAAGCCTGGGTAACAAGGGTACTTTTCATTGAGGGGATCAGGGAGGATTTCTGTCCTACTGTTAAGAAATATCTAGAGAGTTGCACAGAAGATGCCGAATCAGCCTGCTGCAGACAGGCAGGTCTGCACACACCCCACAGAGGTCCCAAGTCATGCAGAACATGCCGAATTAGCCCACTGCAGACAGGCAGATCTGCGCATGCCCTACCAAGGTCCCGAGTCACTTGGAACACACCGAATCAGCCAGCTGCAGACAGGCAGGTCTGCGCATGCCCTACCGAGGTCCCAAGTCATGTGGAACACACCGAATCAGCCAGCACCCTGGCAACAATCCACTGGACTGCCACCCTCACTCCTCTGTACAGCCACCTGGTTCCACACTACAAAGATGGAGAGGTCACCAGACCATGAGACCATGGTACTGAGTCCCACTGCTCCTAGCCCAGAGGTAGGGGCTTCTGAGCCACTGTCCCACTGCACATGGTCCAGAAGAAGGGGCTTCCCGGCCACCATCCCTCCCACTGCTCCCAGCCCAGAGGAAAGGGCTTTTGGGCCATGTTCTGTTCTGCCGCTCCTGGCCCAGAGGAAGGGGCTTCTGGGCCACCATCCCTCCCACTGCTCCAAGCCTAGAGGCAGGGGCTTCGGAGCCACCATCCCACTGCTCCTGGACCAGAGGAAGGGGCTTCCCGGCCACCATCCCTCCTGCTGCTCCCAGCCCACAGGAAAGGGCTTTTGGGCCACCATCCCTACCGCCGCTCCCAGCCCCATCCCACCTCTCCCAGTTCAGAGGAGGTAATCCATGCAGGTGCCAACAGCCCCCCCCACCAGTCAAAATGAGAAAACACTTAAATAAGTCTCAAAACCAGACTTCCAGATCACCTACAGCAACCCCAAAGGGAAATGGGGACAAGGGAAGATATGCATATTCTTCATCTATCCATTAAACTTTGAAACATAGGCCTAAACCAAAATAGTCTGGCAATAAAATGACAGAATTAGGATAGGATTGGCAAGGTAGAAGCAAAATCTTTATATGTGCAAAATCTTTATATGATCATATACAGAGAAAATACTAAAAAAAATCTCTAGGAGCCCCTAGAACTTGTATTTGAATTTAACAGGATTAGAAAACACAAGGTATATATAAAAATTCAGGCCTATATATACTTGCTATAAATGAAGAATTGGATATTGAAATTTAAAAGTTACATAGGAATACAAAAGAACTAGAAAAGTTAAAAGAAAAAAAAAAGAAAAATAGTGTTGGAGGATGTTTAGTACCTAATTTTAAGACTTCCTCAAAAGCTTCAGTAATCAAGGCTGTGTTGGTGTAAGGGAAGACATATAGATCATTGGAATAACACAGAGAATCTAGAAATAGAACCACATATATATGGTCCACTGAGTCTTGAAATATTATTAAACATTAACATTTTATAGAACATAAACTCAATTCAAGAGCAGAGGAAAAGATAATGTTTTCAGCAAATGGCACTAGAACACCTGGTATCTGTATATAAAAAATTAATCTCAACCCTTTATTTCTATAAATAAAAGTAACTTGAAAGGATCTATGAAACTAAACATGAAAGACTAAAACTATAAATCTTTAAGAAGAATTTATGAGGAAAATATTTATGAATTTAGGGTAGGCAAGAACTTCCTAGAATACAAAAGACATAATGTATAAAAGAAAAACATTGACAAAAGCAATTCCATCAAAATTTAGAAGTTTAAATGACATCATCAAAATGAAAAGTAGTCCTTAAACACACCATATTTACAATGCACATAACCTATGACTGGAATATATATAGTACTCTTACAGCTCATTAATAGACAACCCAATTAAAAAGTAGACACAAGAAGATGATAAACAGCCAATACAGCACAAGGAATGGTGTGCAACACTAGAATCAGAAAAATACTAATCAGTACAATAACAAGATTGAATTATACAGTCATTAGGGAGATGAAGTTAAAAGTTTTAAAAGCCTTGTCATGTCTTTTTCTTTTCGTTGGATTCTCCCTTTTTGTGTTTAATTTGTCATGCCCAACGGATTCATTCTGCTGGGTTTCCTGGGGTTGTGATCCTCATTGTCTTTTCCTAGAATGTTGTCTAAAATGTTTTGGGGTCCTGGTTTGGTATTCACGAAGTTCCTAAGGTGCTCTCATGAAAGTATCTTCTTTCTCCATCAATTTTGAAAGATAGTTTTGCAGGGTACATCAGTCTGGGTTGGAGGTGGTTTTCCTTTGTTGCTCC
Source organism: Heterocephalus glaber (assembly GCF_000247695.1). The sequence continues at coordinate 25,532,806 of NW_004624758.1, forward strand.
AAGCTCTACTTGCCTTGAGGGTTTGCATTGAGAAGTCTGCTGTGATTCTGATGGGATTTTCTTTGTATGTGATTTGTTTCTTCTCTCTCACTGATTGTAGAACTTTGTTCTTTTGTTGAGTTTCTGGATTCCTAACTATTATATGCCTATGTGTAGATTTTTTTTATCGAGGCTAGTTGGAGTCCCATATGCCTCACTTATCTGTATGTCTAGTTCTTTCCCCCTGTTTGGGAAGTTTTCTGCCATCACTTCTGTGAAGTTATTTTTTTATGTCATCTGCACTCTCTCCTGCTTCTTCATTGACTCCAATCTGTCTTATGTTATTCTTCTTTGCAGCGTGTAGCAGCTGCTGGATTGATTTCTCATGGTCCCTTACAATTTTAAAGCAATTTTTCTTTTCCTGGTCACTAATTGCAATTTTATCTTCTATGTCTGAAATTCTGTCTTCACATTGGTTCATTCTGCTGTGTAGACTTTCAATGGAGTTTTTAATCTCCTGAAAATCTGTTTGTATGTGTTGTATGGATTCCATTTGTTTCCTATTTTGGAATTCCATCATGTTCTTCAGCTTCTCTATTTTTTTTTTTTTTTTGCCTGTAGCCTCTCTAGGATCATGTCTTGCACTATGGGCGCAATCTTTGCTGTCATTAGAGAAATTATTTCTGATTTCCTTTTTTTCCAAATCCTCTTTTGTTGCCAGTTCAGGGAGTCCATGTTGTTGAGTATCAGAGTTTTCCATCTCATTTCCCCTTTGGGTTGTTTTATGTGATTTGGAAGTCTGTTTTTGAGGGTTGTTTACAAGTCTTCTCATTTCCACGTTGAGGGGTGGGGATGCTGCTAGCACCCACGTGCCTCACCTCCTCTGCCCTAGGAGTGGTGGAATGGCAGCCGGGGAGTCTCCTCCTGGACACTGGGATTGGGTCACCTCCTCTGCCCTGGGAGTGGTGGAATGGTGGCCAGAGAGCCTCCTCCTGTGTGCTCGGATTGGTTCACCTCCTCTGCCCTGGGAGTGGTGGAATGTTGGCTAAGGAAACTCCTCACTGTATGTTCTTGTACCACAAGAGATTTCTTAAGCAAAAACTCTAAGGCCATATGGAGAACCTATGGCATGTGTGTTGTGTCTTTTTCTTTTATGAAAAAATATATTAATGTGTGAGTTGCTTTTTCTGCACTAAACCTCAGGATTCAGGTTCAATTGCAGTGTTGGCATTTTGTGATCTGTAAGTGGGATTTGGGGTTGCAGTGTGGGCACTGGGTTTCTAAAAGCTTCTCCATCACTGCTCTGAGCCTGTAGACAGAGGAATGAATGAGGGGCACACATGTCCCTGTCATTCTGACAAGGTGATACACAGAGTGTGGGCACTGATTGAAGAATTCTGACTGCACCACATGTGGTAGGAAATAAAATATGAATACTTGCTACTAGCTGGATTTTGTTTGTGTAGGAAATGTAAATGAAAGGAGAGGAAATCTTTTTGATACAACAAA
>NW_004624758.1:25539223-25553688 GCF_000247695.1 Heterocephalus glaber
CCATCCTTTTATTTTCAGTCTATGAATTTCTTTTTGAGTTAGGTGTGTTTCTTGTATACAGCATATTGCTGGGTTTTGCTTCTTAGTCCATTCTGTCAGTCTATTTCTTTTGATTGGTGAATTGAGGCCATTAACATTGATAGTTATAATTGAGAGATATTGACTCATCATTGTCATGATGTTTTACTATTGTTGGCTCTTATTTCTTTTTCTCCTTTCCCTTTAGTTTCTTACCTTGTCTGGCAGCTTCCCTTTGTTGAGCCTCATGGAGTTGTGAGCTTCATTGCCTTTTTCTAGGATATTGCTTAGAATTGTTTGGAGTGCTGGTTTCTTGTTCATGAAATTTCTCAGGTGTTCTTTGTCATGGAAGTATCTAATTTCCCCATCGATTTTGAAAGGTAACTTTTCAGGATACAACAGTCTAGATTGGAAGTTATTTTCTTTTAGGGCTTGAAATTCTTCACTCCAGGCTCTCCTTGATTTGAGGTTTGTGTTGAGAAGTCTGCCATGATTCTGATGGGCTTATCTTTATAGGCGATTTGTTTCTTTTCTCTAACTGCCTGTAGGATTTTGTTTTTCTGTTGGGTTCCTGGTATCTTGACTATTATATGTGTAGGTGCAGATTTTTTTTGATCATGGCTGGGTGGAGTTCTATATGCCTCAATTATCTGTATGTCCAATTCTCCACCACTGTCTGGGAAGTTTTCTACTATTACTTCTGTGAACAGTCTTTTTTTTTATGTCAATTGTACTTTCTCCTGTTTTTTTCGTGGACTCCTATTAGTCTTATGTTATTCTTCTTTGCATCATCTAGCAGCTGTTGAATTGATTTCTAATTGTCCCTTACTATTTTTAAGAAATCTCTGTTTTCATGGTCCTTCACCACAATCCTGTCCTCTATATCTGATATTCTACCTTCAGATTCTCTTAATCAGATATGCATGCTTTCAATGGAGTTTTTAATCTCCTGAATATCTGTTTGAATCTGTTTCATGATTTCCATTTCTTTCTTATGTTGGGCCTTAGTGCCTTCCAGCATGTTTCTGAGCTCATCTATTTTTTTTTTTTCAGTTTCTGTTCTAGGGCCTCTAATCATGTCTTTCCCTCTGCTCACCATCTCTGTAGTTATCTGGGAGATAATTTCTGCTTTGAATTTTTCTAGAGCCTCATTCATCTGTTTTGTTACTTCCTGTGCTATCAGTTCAGGGTGTCCAGGTGGTTGATTATCAGAGTATTCCACCTCATTTCCCCCAGAAATTGCCTTTTGTGGGGTGGAAGTCTGGGTTTGTGATTTGCTTAAATGCCTTCTCATTTTTGTTTTTGGTACTGTCCTTGGTTTAGTTCCTGGGTTGATGTTATGAAGTTTATTGTAAGTATCTTTGTTGATGTATTTAAAACCCTCATGGAATGATTGCTTCTCAGAGGTGTCTTCCAGACATAGCTGGTCTTTAGGTTTTGAGTCTCTAATGCCTCTGAGGCTATCTCATTTTCATTATACCAGGAAGGAAAACTGTTTAGATCAATCATGAGACCTTAGCCCAAGTCATACAATCAGCAACACCATAGCATCAAATACCACTTAGAGAATGACAATTTATGGTAGATATAAATCTATCACCTTTAAAAAATAACAGGCCTCCTTCAAGATGTGTCTCTGCTGTCTCAATAGACAATGTGGGCAGCAGTGTGCAGTGACAAGTCAGTGAGTCTCAGTAAGCTAGTCCCAGACCCATGAGATTCAGGCAGATTTTTGGTTGCAAGTCTCAAATTGAGCTCCCTCTCTGCCTGCAGCATTGCGCTCTGCAAGATTCTACTGCAGGTTTCAGCTGCCTTTCCCCTGAAGAAAGTCCAGTTTCCGATGGGAGCTGATGATCCCTCCAAATTACCAATCACGGTGGTCTGGTCCACCTTTATTGCAGAGATTCCCTTCACTTTTCCAGTGAGCTTGTTTTCATCAGGGAGCCTGAGACATGTGCTCTCTCTGTTGTTCAATTCTGGTGCTCAGGACAATGGCTTTTATGTCCCTCTGTGCCTCTGCAGTGTGTAACCAAGTAGTTGCTCAACCAAAAGCCTAAAGACCAGGTGGGGGAGTGTTGTTGGAGGCACTCGCATGGCCAGGCCATCAGCTGGTGGGCCTGCCCAGGGGTGTCCTCCTCACCCTGTCCTGGTGGCTGGTGGCAAGCCTGTCTGGGTGACTGGTGGCAAGCCTGTCCTGGTGGCTGGTCCATTTATTTATTTATTTCACAGAAGAGGAAAAATGGAGCAAGCAGGTGCCTAATCTGAAGGGGGGGATCGTAAGGATTTTATTCTCCCCTCCCTCTGTGAAGCCATTTGGCTGCATTGGGATGAATGGGCCTGCCTAGGACTTACCATCCTCTAGGACAGAAGTTAAAATCCTCCCTTCCCACAATGGGTGAGAATGTCAGGTTTGTGTCATATTCATCACCACTGATGTCATAAGAGGGATGGAGGGCCAATGTGCTTGCCAATATGCATCAGAAGAGCATTCAGTACCATGTTCCTGTTGGCAAAGCAGCACTGCCCATCCTACAGTTCCCAAGGGGGACTGTTTTACCTGCTACTCACTCAGGAGACTGAGTTAAACTGAGTTAAACTAACCTTAGTATGCACACTTTGCTATCACAGATGACAGATATCTCTATCAATAGATAGACAAAGATCAAGACAGTCACATAGACGAATGCACTGAAGCGGACCTGTTTATTTTATGGTGAATGTAGCTGAGTATTTCACACCAAGGTCCCCAACTCTATGAACACATGGACCACTCTATCCTCTCTTCTCTGACCTCTCACCTGTTACTTTCCAGCCTCAGCTCCCTCACATCAGGAGCCCTCTCCTGCACTTCCCCAAGGTGGACAGCAGGGGACAGGCGAATTTCACTTTTCAGACCATTCTGAACCACAAGCTTGGAGCTGGGCCAGTAAGTGGGCCATGGTGACCCAGGGAAAACAGGAATGTGATTTCTACAAGACCCCTCTGAAGGCGGCTCCCTCTTGAACTATGGAAGACTTAGGACAGCATTTATTCTTAGAAATTGCTTCTGCTTCCTGTCCTGAAGCCTGAGATGGAGGCTTTGCTGAGCTTCTCCTGAAAGATTTTCCCATACAGAGTGAAATAACTTTTCATGATCTAGATTAACTTACTGTGTTTTTGTTCTGGCCTCATGTAATAGCTTAGCAAGAATGACAGTGCTTCAGTGTGCCAGATTAGAGGAGTTACTGAATAAATCACACAGCACACTGTATTGCACTTGCTGATTCATACTTGTGTGTGTGGAACAATATAAACACAGCTCAGTAGAGAATTCCTCATGGGAGTTATTCCCCACTTCTGTCCCTTACTGCCATGAAGTGAGCACATTTGATACACCGTACACTTTCATTGTGAAATTTCTTCCTTGAGCCCAGGTGATATTCAAGTGAAATATTTGAAGTCATTAGAAAAATTTAAATTCTCTCATATTATTCATGTATTTATTTCTTGCCTCATCCAGAATCCTGGCCAATATATACCCATGTATATTTTAAATGCTTTTCTGTATTATAAAATTTGATAAGTTGATGTCCTTCACAAAATTAAATTCTACTTTCACTCACAGATGGCTTAAAATTGTCTTTCCCCTTTGTACATTCAAATGTGATGAAAATAAGGATTCTTCAAATATAGGATGCACACAACGCATTTAATGAAGGCTCCCAAAGAAATTATTATTTGTTGTATTATTGCTTACAGAAATCTAATAAACATGAAGTTTTATAAAGCACAAAATTGATTCATTAAAGTGCTTATTTTACATTTAAAAAATATACTGAATATTCAAGTTTTGTAAGTTATTTATTTGCAGCTTGCTCTTATTGTAGCAAAGAATATGTTGTGAGATATTGAATATCAATAATCAAAGAATTGGCTCAATTTATATGATGAAAAGGGTTGTGGATGTGACTTTGAACAAACTAATTCAACTCTGTACCTTTGGGAGAAATTTCAGGTATTTTTAGATAACAAGTGAGAGATCCTGCATCTATCCCCACAGTGTACTCATAGGAAAAACTAGGGTCACAAGACAGCAAAATGCTCCAATCAGTTGTTTCAGTAATTGCCTCTGGATCTTGTGCCTTGGTAACCTGAGGAAAATGGAGAGGAAAGTCAAGCTCTCTGTCATATCATCCCATGCCATGTATGTGACCTGCTGAAATTGGTAGGAAGCCATGGAGTGGTGAAGCCACCTGGGTGGAAGAAATTCTCTAAAAATTAAGACTAGTAAGGGACCCTCAATAACTATGGCCATGACAAGGTTTTTGGGCCTAAATCCATTCATTCAAAACTGCATTAAATATTACAAAAGAACTCCCAGATTTCTTCCTAATGTTTTATTAAATAATTAAAATCACAGTTTTTTATTCTGTACGTAAGATGTATTGAATTTGTGTTTTGGAAAGTTAATTGCTTTCTCCCACACTTCCATATTTGATATTTGTAGGTAATCACACTACCCTATATTAATATGCATCATTGTCCATAAATAATTATGTCAGTATTCTGAAATATCTGCCTAGTAGTTTTTTTTTTGTATTTCAGACTGGACGTATATTTTCATAGAGTTTCTAAGTAAAAGCTCTCTAATATTTCTTCCAATGGCTTATAAAGTGGGTAACTTTTCTTGGCAAGAACCTTCATGTGATGTGAGCAAGTGTTCATTTTGAACTTTGCTTTATACATGACATGGAGCATCTGGTCCTGTGTGCATGCTCACATTTCCATACATGCTGTTGAGTAAAAAGATGATCATTCTTTTGCAAGAAATCAGTTCCTCAGGTTAATGATTTGATAGTCCTCAAAAATATTTAACCACCTATCAGCTATTAAGTTGTTATCTAGTCACACATATTCTTGTGTCAACTAAGCATTGTACTTAGAATAATGGTCCTTAGTGATGGCTGGAGATCTAGAAGTTCTTGCAAGTGAAGTTTTCCACTATCGTTTAAAGAGAAATTATGAACAGAACTTTTGCAACATTCATTACAGAGAGAAATTTTCCAGTCATATTTTCTACTGTGCCTTAAGCTGATATATATGATTGAAGTATTCTATGAATGTTAGTTTCTAGAGTGAAATATCAGAAGCCTTGTTTGTCAGACAAATATCTGAGATGTTGCATCATGGCATGACATATATAATTACTTTCCCCAAGTCCTTAGTTATGTTGGTGGAGGAGCACATCCACTGAAAAATTTTCCATATCATTAACTGAGGTTGTGTATTTGTTGAGTTTCACATTTTGCAGGTAACACTGAAGTAGATTTCTTATTCATTTTATTTATATTTTTGCACAACAAGGGAGACTGTGTGCTGCAGGCATTCATTGTAGTACTTTGTGAGCAGTCTGTCACAACAACAAAGGTCAGAATGATGGGAGAATCTTTTTTCATGCAGGTGAGATTCTTATGTCTATGGTGAGTTTATCTCCATTGTGAGATTTTTCTATCAGGTATAAGATTGGCCTAAGGCTTTTCCACTCAGATGACATTTATGTATTTTCTTTGGTATATGAACTGTCTCATCATTATTACAAGTAGATGACTGTTCCCCACACATATATTCTCAGTATGATTTGTGTGCTGTGAGTTTTCTCTGATGCCCACTAAGGTTAGATGAATACATGAAGACTTTTCTAATTAGAAGACATATGATTGATTTGTCTACTGTGTTCTCTAATGAATATTAAGTCTATACCATTGATTGAAATTTTTCCCACACATAGGATACTCACATATTCTCTCGTGTGAGTTCTCTCTGGAAGACTAAGTAACATAATTTACTTAAGGTTTTCCAAAAAGAAAAGAGAATGTTCATGATTTCTCTCTCGAGTGTGTTTTCTCATGTTTCCTAAGGCTAGATGATTGAGTGAAGGCTTTCTCACACAGTTGACATTTATATGGTTTTTCTCCAGTGTGTGTTCTCTCATGTTCACTAAGGTGACTGGATTGAGTGGACTGGATCGAGTAAAGGCTTTCTCACACAGATAACATGCATATGGTTTCTCTCCTGTGTGTGTTCTTTTATGCTGTTTAAGGGTAGATTATTGAGTGAAGGCTTTCCCACACAGATGGCATTCATATGGTTTTTCTCCTGTGTGTGTTTGATTGTGTCTTCTGAATTTATATGAATTATTAAAAATTTTCCCACACTGCTGGCATTCATACTGTTTCTCATGTGTCTGTGTTCTCTCCTGCTGACTAAACTTAGAAGATGGACTGACAGTTTTTCTGCACATGCAACCTTCATATGGCTTCTCTACTATGTTAGTTTTGGTGTGACCTCTAAGCTTAGCATAACTTGGAAAGCTTTTACCACCTTGATGACATTTGCTTGAATGTATTCTAGATTCAGTCATTTTGTTTCTTCTATGCAGGGATTCATGGTTGTAGGCTTCACAACACAGATAATTTTCACAAGTTTTTTTCCTGAATATTTTTCCAATCGTGTAGTATAAGTTTTAAAGTTTGATTAATGTTTTTGCCACATAAATTTCATAAGAACATTTGTTATCTACTGTGTATAGCTTATGATTCATGAGACCAGAACTTGGAGGAAATATTTTCTCAAATAGATAAAAATCATATCACTACTCTCCACTGTGAATCATACCAAACATTGTAAGGTGTGACCAGCTTTTAATATCTTTCTCATTAGATATTCATATGAATATGCCATGATCAAATTTTGTTTTGTGTGTCCATGTATGAGTACTGACTATGAGGTTATTCTTACAGTATGTTTATGCCAAGTTTATTTGCAGTGAGAATTAAGAAGTGAGGAGTCAAGGCCAAGCAGTGATTAAAGTCTTCCTTTACACCAATTGAGAGGATTTTTTTGTACCAGAGATCAAACTCAGGACCTTGCTCTTACAAGGCAGGCTGGGCACCACTGAGCTAAACCCCTGGCCCTGAAAGGACTTTTTGAGAAAAACTTAGCTTTTTGAAGAAAATCACTTGTTGTTCATAATATACCCAGGTATATTTCTATGGTATTTTCTCTATATGAGAATTCCCAAATAAATACTGAAATCTAGAGACATGGGTTTTTATTTTTCCTTACATAAGCATGTAACATTTCTATCAGTTATGTAAATTATTTTTTATTTGTACTATCAAATCCCATGACATTTTTATTTCATTTTGGATCTTGGATACATTTGCAAGTGTATCTACAATATTTTTACTTTTTTCTGAGCTTACAAAGTGGTTCTCAACTATTTTAATTTAGCTAAGTGCAAAATTCTCAGAGCCTCTACCTCAGAGGGGCTTAATCTCATCTAAATTGCAGTGAGGCAATTAAGCTCAATTTTTAATTTATCCTAATAAAACTTCTTTCATTTAGATAATAAGTGTTATTGTATATAAACTTACCATTACCTTGATGGTGGGTGTGTCATTTCTTCCAGTGAGCTGAGTCCTTATCCTGTCTAGTATTTTTTGAGCACCGTTTCTTTCTGTGGTGTTTAAAATAACAAAGAATTAATAGTATTTTGGGAAAATAGAAATGATGAAATGCACCAAGGCTCAAAATCTGTTGCTCTTGAAATGGCAGGTATTTCAGTGTAATAAAGTTAGATTTCACCAAAGAGACAAATCCAAAATCTTACAAAAACTTATGAAGATTGAAATATAAGGTATTGATTGATCACTGGATTATAGAAGATATCAATGAGGAAATTTAAATATTCCTGGAATCAAATGGGAACTGAAACAAAAAAATTTCAAAATGCAGGACATCTTGAAGGAGGTTGTAAACAGAAATCTGTAGACATAACTGACTGGATTAAACATTCAAGAGATCTCAACAAACACTGTAGTTGTATATATCCAATGCCTTGAAATAACAAAAACAAAGAAAAGGTAGATCCCCCAAATAGAAAATACATAATAAGCTGGTGAACTGAAATTAATTAGAGATACAAATAGTAATAAAAGAATCATTTAATGTAATTTATTTAGAAAAGTTAGACTATGAAACAATGACATACATAAAGAATTCTCAAGCCTGATTTATTCAAGCTTAGATGAAAAAGTAAATGTTAGAACTGAAATCCTTGAAACACCAAGGATCACAATGATATATTTTTAAAACAGACATAAAAAACTGCAATTCTTGATAAAAATTCATACACGTCTCAACACATATGATCTACCAAAACTGGATCTACCTGATATGGAAAATATAAGCAAATCCAAGACAAACAATGAGCTTGAAGTATTAGACAATTGTCTCTCCTCAAAGGCCAATAACATGAAATATCTGCTGAAATATAACAGACTGCACCAGAATTATGGACAAGAATGTTGCTAAAGATTTGCACAAAATGGGAAAGAAAGGAATGCTTCTTCATTCATTTTCTAGAGCTAGTATCAAACTAACAACAGAGGACATAGCAACTGAAGAATAGAAAATTATAGGGCAATATTTTTGCAAATATACATGTCAAATTATTTTAAATTTTTCTTAGAATCTAAATTCGAGAACACAGATATGCCATAGACACCCAATCATTCATAGTATGCAAGAATGGTGCAACATGTGACAAATAAAAATTCATAATTCACCACATGAACAGATTCAATAATGAAAATCTGAAAATGATGTCATTTGATGAACAAAAAGCCTTTCCAATAGTAAATATCTTTTAATGATCAAAACACATGTAGTAACTACATAAAGAAGACCAAATGTCTATATTAATAACAGTTAAATTCAGTAAACTCAGAAAATTAAACTGAACGGGAAAACAAAAAAACATTTATGTTATAATCAGTAGCAAAAAATTTGCTTTTCCCCAAAACTGCTGTTCAGTATTTTAGTGGAATATTTATCAACTAATTAGGAAATTGAAAGTAATAGAAATAGGAATAATGTAAGATGTCCAATATCAAATGATGTCAGATTATTCATATGTGAAAATGCTTTGATTCTTTCATTAGAGAACCATAAAATCAACAACAGAAATCTTTTGTATTGAAAAACCAATTTATCAAAACAACAGTATCCAGGGGCTGGGGATTTAACTCAGTGGTTCTGCCACCTGCCCTTCAAGCACAAGGAGCTGAGTTTGATCCCTGGTACCAAAACCAAAACCAAAACCAAAACAAAACAACAGATCCAAATATTAAAATATCTTAATTTTTCTCATCACAAAAAATTAACCAAAAATAATTCAGAAAATTATTATTATTTTTTTTAAGACACAATCTTACTATGAAGCTGAGGCTGTCATTCAAATCACTATGCATCCCAAGCTGGCTCTGAACCCTCCCAATCAGCCCTCCTCAGCCTCCAGTGTGCTGCAATCACTGGTGGGTACAAACACACCTGGCCCAGGTAATGATTCTTTACAAAATGTGGGGCAAGGTAGTCCTTTCTGCAAAGGGCATATTGACCATACATCCATTTTATATGAATCTCTATTTTTGAGAAATCCTATTTTAGTAAAATATAACCATGTTTGTTTCCTCATTCCTTAGAAGGGCAACTTGAGACAAAGGAGGCACAGGCCAGTCCATCTGTGATGGAGTCCACCTTGAGCAAGCTGCAACTTCATACGTTGGCTTTCCATATTCAAAGTGAGTCTGCCTATTAGACCACAGTGGCTGCCTGAAGAGCCAGCAGTTGGTGTGTGGGAAAGGAACAGCTCTCCACACCACTGGTTATGGCAAAGGTCTCAATGATACAGGACACTGATGTCTTGGATGGCAAGACAATAGTGCAGCTGAGGGCAGCATGACTCATACAGAAAACTCCTACAGGGGCAAAATTAATCCAGGGTAAAACCCAAAATTCCCATGAATCAATGATCTGATCCTACTAGAATATCTTGCTCCCTGGTTGCCAGGAGCCTGCTCATGTCAGTGGTCTCCACTTTAGTGTTCCCTGCACCACCCCTTATCCCTTCTGGAAGCTGTGTTTTCAATAAATAGTGGGAAGCTCAAGGAAAAGTTGTCTTGGGCAGATAAGAGCTTTGACTGTCCTGGGCCCCCATTTATGGATTAATATATTGTCTTTTCTTTCTTTAATCTTGCCACTGTACCCTTGGTCAGGTGATTGGGGGTCTCAGCATCCTCCAGTATACCTGCAATAAAATACTGTAACAGACATATTTCTTGGTAACAGGATCTGTTCTGCCCAGCAATGATGACTTCTTAACAACATGCCAATTGGGATAGAAGGAGCGGTCATGCTCCCACTTTTAGAGCATGCCACTGTGATGACAGTGAATGAAGAAATAAAAGTTGGGGTACTTGACTGCTTGGTGCATGGCTGGCTTTGTGTAGCCTAGCAACACACCCTTCTGAACATGGAAAGCCTTACTGAGATAGTTTCAAAGTCCATTAGCCACATTGGAAAATTTTTGTCTCACAACTTGGCAACCAATATAGAGCCCTCAATGTACCTGGAAATGGTCTGCACCCTCCCCTTGGAAGGAGATGTGCCCTGCCTAGTTGTAGTGGATTTCAAGATCCTAGATGATCAGTGCCTCATTTCTGCCAGCACCCCCAGGGTAGGAAAGTTCTGAGAAAGGCAGGGATGGGCTCAGAAAAAAAACTGCTGCAGCTGAACAGGCTGCCCTGTGCACAGGTCAAGGTAAAAATTCAAGAATGGGTACAAATTATTTCTTGGTAGTTGAGTCATTTTGAGGGCAGGTTGTGTGTGAGTAAGACATGTCTCACACACAAAACTAATGGAGGACCCTGATCCATCTGCAGTTCCCCGAGAAAATCATTTGAGACAGACAAGGTGTTTGGGCTAGAGAGCATGAAATCTCCAGATTTGGGGAGCTTAATCTTCTAGGGAACATCTTATACTTAGAAAATGCAGGATGTACAATAATGAACTTAAAACAGCTTTAAAGAAAAAGGAACTAAAAGTAAATTTCCTCCAAGTAGTCCCTTGGGGGAAGTGGTCCCATACTGGAACAACAGTTAGAGAACTAATAATACAAATAAACAAGAAATGAAAAGCTCTGGTTTCAAATAGACCCAAGAACCTGCTCACAACCTCTTCTTGTTAAGGTCCAATGTAGATTGGGTCACTCAACTTTTGATAGAATGATCACATTAATGATAAAACCTGTGTGTCCTGAAAAGAGGTTGATTATGTCTGAGGTTGGATGTGGGGCTCAGTGAGCATGTATCCCACAAAAACTGAGAAAAGGGAGAGGAAAAAGAGTAAGTAATGTGATCCCCCTGCACCTGCTTAATTCTGCCTTATAACCAGGGGCCAAGCCCACCAGAGCAGGCAAGTCAAGCAGGACGGAGTAAGCTCTAAATGAGGTATAGCAGGCCACCACAGCATCAGCTGCTTTCTTCCCCTTCTTCATATTCACACCCGAAGGATGACACAGCTGGTAGCATATCATTCTATCTGCCAAGTTCTAAGTCACTGTTTGCAGCTTCATTCACTCCTGTTTCACATGTGAGCCCTAAGATGGCATAGCCACTCAGCTCTCATTGTCTGCACCACAATCTGAGCCACTGTCAGCAACCTCAGCCCCCACCTGTCTCATTACCCATCTGTGTCTGGACTGAAAGAGAAGCTGGAGCAAGGAGAAAAGGATGTTCAAACTGGCCCTTTCCTTCTCTAGGTGAAGAGAAACCATAGTTATTTTCCACCTCATGGAGGTTCCTCTGGTGTGTGGGTAAGATTCCTCACTGCTGCTGTATCCAGTTCTAAAGTAAGGACTTTAGGAGGGAACTAAAGCCCATACCAGAAGATCCCCAATGGTGGCTCAACAATTACAACAGTGATTGGACCCACAATCATACACCTGCATTAACTACTTTCTGTACTAGGAATTCTATTTCCTTGTGAGAGAATATGGTCAGGAGAGTAGAGATGGCCTTTGGGACTGAGAACCTGTGGCTTCCCCTGACATCCTATCTGCAGATGTTTACTTTCCTAATCAGGAACCCTGGTGGGATAGTAATGTGACCCAATGGGAGCACATGAGAAACCTCAGAATCTGGATTGCAAAAGGAATAAGGGAGTCAGTTCCCTGATCCTAAACAATAACTAGAGTTTTTAACATCCACCTGGGAATATAGCAAGCAACTAACTTTCATAACAGAGTAAAATAGCAAAGGAGAAAATGGTCTGGAGTAAATCTTGAGGAACCCCTAACTCAAGGCAAAGCTCCACTTTATTACACACATCTGGCCAGATATCTCAAAGAACTCCAGTATATTCAGGATTGGAAAGATAAATAACTAGTGAAGTTAAAAGTGAAGCACAAAAATATATGTAAAGTGTGATTTAAAAAAATGCCAAGATAGTGTTTTCTACCATAGAACAGATGGAAATTACAAGTTCTTGAAAATGAAGTTAAATGACTGGAACAGTTCATTAGTGAGGGGAGATGGAAGCTATGTCCTGAGTGAATGGAGGGCATTACTAACATGCCTCTACCCTGCTCTATAATATAACAGAGTTTCAGGGACTATCTGAGAATTTCTCTCTATGGATAAATTCATATGCCCTGAAAAACCAAAGGCTTAAATCTTACTCTATTACAGTAGGAACCTGGCCCTCATCTTCAGAATTCAAAGAAAACCAAACAGGTAGAAAACCTTAAATAACCTCTCATCACTGACCCAGTCCTCATGTTGCCCTTGATCAAAAATCCATCCCTCTATTTGTCATGTCATAAAAGGGAAGGATCCTCAGCATCCTAACTCAGGAACATGAAGGTAAAAGGCAGCCAGTACCTTATTTGTCCAAGTTACTGGACTCACTAACCTGGGGTTAGCCAGAGTATATCCAGTCCTTTGCCACAGTCACCATGCTGACTAAGAAAACAGAAAACTTACTTTGATGGGGCCTTTATGGTCAGCAAAGAACATCAAGTCTGGGCAATTCTTCACAATAATGGTTAAAGAATTCTAACTGACTACCAGATATTAAAGCATAAAGACACCTTTTTGGTGAAAGATGATATCAGCCTTTCCTCTCCTGGCTTCCTGAAGCCTGCTGAATTCTTCTTCAAGGATAACACCCAAAGTGCTGTGGGTCATGATGTATGGATCTCAGAGATGATCAGACAATGTTTCACCAACCTTAGAGAAACTCCATTTGCTACTATATAAAGCTTTTCTTATGTGGTTCCTCAAAAGAAAGAGACATAACAGGTACTCTGTTATAAACAGGGAACAAAGTTCTTAAAGAGAAGGGCAACAACTATTTATACTGACTCCAAATGTGCTTTTGGTGTGCTCCATTCTTTGAAACATCAGGGTTGAATGATGCCTGATTAATAGCAAAGAACTGGACCTCCCCTATACAGAATTAATCATGCAGATTTAAGAAAGTTTCATGTTGCTTGAAGACATAGCTGTAGTACAGGTACCAGGACCCCAGAGGGGGAGGGAGTTCAGTGGGAGCCTGGGAACCATGCTAGCAGATGAGACTGCAAAACAGTCAGCCCTCCAATCAGAAGCCCCTGTATTCCACCTCATCTCCTTTCTCACTTCACCATTATTCCCTTATTTCTGCAAATGGAAAATATAGATTCAGACAATGGGAGCCATTTTACTGTTAATATCCTTAGAGTACACAGAGGGACCTAAAAACTTCTGAAAATTGTATATACCATGACATCCTACATGCTCTGGAAAAGGGCACAGGATGAATCAATCCCTAAAAAGTTATTTAGCTACTGTAATACTAGAAACTAGCCTACCCTGGAAAAGTGGCTTCCCACTGCATTCTTCAGAATCAGAGCTGCTTCAAGAATTGATATTAGTCTGTCCCCCTGTGAGATGCTCTATGGCCTCCCTTCCTAGGCCAGGGTACTGACAGCCTCATCTTTGAAAGAAAAGACCAATTCCATAGAAACTGCACTCAGCCTCCCTACTCTGCTTTCTCTCAAACACAAGATTTGCTTATACAGACTTCACCTCTTGACTTCCTGTGTAGCACATCCCACTGCTCAACTGATTATACCCTGATCAAGATGTGGAGAGAAGAAAACCTCCAACCAACTTGGGAAGTATACTCTCAGCTGTAACTTACAACTCACAGCACTGTACACAGGCTGATAAATTTTGGACTCATTACACTACAGTTTAAATGTTAC
The DNA here is from genome assembly GCF_000247695.1 of Heterocephalus glaber. The sequence continues at coordinate 25,553,370 of NW_004624758.1, forward strand.
TTTCATCTGAAACTGAGGGAAAATGGAGGCCAATTCCGAATTCCACAGATACCAAGGTACACTTTAAAGTATTATAATGGGGCTTTTACATTTAGTTGAGGTTTCCCAAGGTATCTTCACTATCAATGTAACTGTGGTTCCCTATCCTCAGAATAGCACAATTCATGCATGTTTTGTCCTGTCCCGGCCCGCGGGTAAGTCAACGGAGACCCTAGAGGGGGAGCTAGGATGAGAGGGGACAGGGGACACGAGAGATGGAGACAAGACAGGTTTCTGATCAAGTCTCGTTTATTGCGGAAGCTGCTACAACATATATACC
>NW_004624758.1:25565478-25575780 GCF_000247695.1 Heterocephalus glaber
TTCCATCTCATTTCCCTTTGGGGTTGCTGTAGGTGATCTGGAAGTCTGGTTTTGAGACTTATTTACGTTTTTTCTCATTTCAACTGGGGCAGGGTCCTGTTAGCGCTTGCACGGATTACCTCCTCTGAGGTGGGTGAGGTGGGACAGTGGCTGGCAGCAGCGGTCGGGATGATGACCTAAAAGCCCTTTCCTGTGGGCTGGGAACAGCCAGAGGGATGGTGGCCGGGAAACCCCTTCCTCTGGACCAGAAGCAGTGGGATGGTGGCTCAGTTGCCCCTCCCTCTGGGTCGGAAGTGGTGGGAGGGATGGTGGCCCAGAAGCCCCTTCCTCTGGGCCAGGAGCAGTGGGACAGTAGGTGGCCAAAAATCCCCTTCCTGTGGGATGGGAGCAGCGGGAGGGATGGTGACCAGGAAGCCCCTTCCTCTGGACCAGGAGCAGTGGGACAACAGCTCAGAAGCCCCTACCTCTGGGCCGGCAACAGTGGGACTCAGTACCTTGGTCTGGTGGTCTGGTGTCCTCTGCGCCTTTGTAATGTGGAATCAGATTGCTGCCTTTCTGCAGTGGGGTGATTCAGTGTCTTCCGAGTGACTGGACCTTGGCAGGGCCTGCACAGACCTGACTGTCTGCAGCGGGCTGATTCGGAGTGTTCCGCAGGACTAGGGACCTCGGTAGCATGTCGAAGGGGGATATTTTGAATAATTCCATTTATAATAATTTATTATGCCAAAATTCTCTTTTTGTAAAATGTGCACATGGTTATTTTCCCAATCCTTCGAAGAATAACTTGGGACAATATGGCCATAAGCTAGTCCACCTGAAGTAAAACTTTGTAACAAAGGTTGTTCTGGTTCACAGCATCTGTTGTGCTCAGCACTACAACTCCTTATGAACTATGGAATCAGGTGAACGTGTGAGGCCATGTTTCCAGTAATAGAGCATGTCACAGTGACAACAGTGAGTCCAGAAATGAAAGCCATGTGGAGTGACTGCCTGGTGTGCTGCCTGGCTGTGTCTATCCTAGCTATTCCCCCCTCTGGAGAAGTCAAGCTTTGCTGAAATACTTTCAAAGACTTTTGTCTGGTTCTGTCGTGAACCCAGGGATTTTCTCTCTGGCACAGTATTTTCCAAAAACTATCAAAATATAAGTTCCAACAATTATTAAGTTATTTCTACATTTAGAATTATGCAACATGAAATAGGGCTTGAAAAAGATATTATAAGATAGAAAGAACTCTAATATATCCCAGATTGAAATGTCACCTACTATTCACATATGGAAAGGGAGTTGAATATGGAAAAGAGAAGTGATAACAGCATCAAAGTAGACATTATGAGATTAGGTCATTGACACATTCTTTGCTCAATAGGAGTTTGGGACAGGACCTGGTTGGAATGTGGAGGCCATGTGGACATGACTGGGAAAGCTCTCGTCTCCACCTGACCCTCTCTTCTCACCTCTTTTTCTCTTTTGAACCCCACCTTCCACTACCCGTGTAGCTTATCAGGCCATTCTCTTATGCTTTTCTGCATTGGAGTTGGCCAATAATAAACTGCAACCTCAGAAATTGTGTATTACAGCAAAAATTTTCTTTCTCTAAAGTGTTGGCCTTAAATATTTGGAAGAGGAACAGTGACTAATGCCATCTCTCATGTTCATGAGCTTACAGAATTGATACCATTTTCATGATTTTGTTATGAAAGAGATCTGTATATTCAGTGAATTCCAATGATGATATTAAATACAGTTCTTTGAAAGATGAGAAAACCAATCCTACAATTCATCAGCAAAAGACACACATGCACACACACACCCAGATGCAAGCCTAAGCAAAACAATCATCAGAAAGTTGAGGAAAGCTAAAAATCAGTGCAATATTAAATATCCTTGTATTAAAATGAAAGTACAAATACTGACAGAATATTGCCATAAACAGAGACAGAAGCAATAGACTGGAGGACACTGAAAGAAAATTACATACTAACAGCTATCATTTTCCTGAAAAGAAGACAAGCATATGTATTGAATAAAAACTAGTGTGATAAATATTTTCAGAAAACTGGACCTTCATAAATAGATAATTAGAAGTGGATTCCAAACTTTCACAATGTAAAAAATGTCCACTGAAAGTATATCAAATACCCAAGTATATTGCCACATTTATTTGAACAAGAAGATAGGAGAAGGAATTGGTTTACTCTGCAAGCAAATGTAAAAGTTTCCTGAAAAGGACTCCATTAGAAAATAAACAGGATAAATAATCAACAAATGGGGTAATATCAAACAAAAAGCTATTGCACTGCAATAAAAACAATGCCAAATGAAGACATGAACTATACAACAGAAAAAACTCTTTGAGAACAATCCTTAGTACAGAGCAGTACAATCATATATCTATATACATATGAATACATAAGCAAAATTAAAATAAAATACATATGCATCAATAGAAAAGAAAATGATGTACATAGTCATTTCTCCAAAGAAGAAATGAAAAGAGAAGAAATTAAGTGAAAATAATTTCCACATCATTACTTATCTTTGAATTACAAATCTAAACTCCCTTGAGATTTCATCTCACCAATGAGAATGAGGATCATATAAAAGCAATAATAAATTCTCTTGAGTATTTGAAGTAAAACTAGATATAAATTTCTCTTGTAAATGATTAAAGTCATTATTAAAATCACTGTGAAGATTCCTGAAAAGACTAAATTATGACCTACCATTTTATCCTACTTCTTAAAAAGTTGATACATTTCCTAAAGAATTCCTAAAGTATTCCTACTCTTTAAATATCTTTATTCCAGAAAAATACATATCTTCCTAGCTATGAAAACTTCTTAGGTGCACAAAGGAAAATGGAGGAAGGCAGGGAATGTGTATTTATGCATAATGAAGTATTTGTTCGACACACAAACTAAACAAAACCAAATATGCTATGATTAAACCTGAGATCATGTTGCATAAAATGAGTCAGATTAGTAAGGTAAAATACCATGTTTTGTCTCATAAACAGAATGTGGAAGAAAATCTGAGATCGGATTGGCATGTTAGTAAAGGGAAAATCATTAGAGAAGTAGAGGATGAGAGGAAGGAGAGAGGAAAAGGCAAATATCTAAGGGGAAAGAGAAAAGAATCAAAGTATGTTGTGTGCATGTGCAGGTTTTATAAAATGAAATGTATTAGTCCCTCAAATTACCATACAACTAACAGAAAACACCAAAGATTGTCACTCAAATTGAGTAAAAATGGCAAGTGTCAAATTACATGTTGTAGGTATTTGTCAAATTATAGATTGCAGGTATTTGTCCAATTATAGGTTGTGGACATTTGATATTGTAGAATTTGGTAAAAATTCATCACACAAATTAAAATGGAAACAAAACTCTGTGCTGGTACACAGAGAAAATCTTTAGTGAGTCCTATGAAGAAAACAGATATAAACAAAATTAATTTCAATGAGTACATATTGTTGTCTCCCAAATCTGAAACAATGATAAGAAAACACATGACTTGTGATGTTCCACTAAATTAAATGATAACACTTGTGACGTTTTCCACAGGGTCCTCGGCTACATTTTAGGAAACATCATTCCCTTCACCAAAGCCACATCTCACACATGCCCTGGCCAGGCTCCCATCTGTATTGAAGCACGAGTCTGTGGTTCTCACCTGGACTGCAAATTTGGGCAAAACTTTCTCATCCTATCACCCATGGCAATGGAGATGCCATGAAAGGGATTTGGGAGAATATTGGAGAAGAGGAGGATGAGGGGAAGGAGAGAGGAGATGTTAAGGAGGAAATGAGGGGCATGAGAAGGACCAATGCGTGATATATGCATTTACAAATTGGGTTAAATGAAACATTACTTTCTGTATGAGTAATACAAATCAATTAGAAAGAAACAAGTGATAACAAAGACTGTCACTTAAACCGCGTACATATGTTAACAGAGGTCCAATGAGAAGTTGTACAAATATAGAGCATGGGATATTATAGAAGTTTGTAAAGATTAAATTATGGAAAATTAAAATGGTGACAAGATCCTGTTCAGTTATAGAGAGAAAAATCTTTAATGGAATCTCTGAGGACAATAGCCCCTATATGAAATGGTAACTCCAGTGTATACATAAATCTTCTATCCAACTGCAGCAAAAGCAAAGATAAATACACATGCTGGAGATGGTCATGTAAAAGAAATACTGAGGAAACTTGCAAAAATCGCCCATGTCCTCTCCCATATTGTACACAGCATCACTCACTTTAAAAGCCTTCACTTTGCATACTGACCACGCTCCCATGTGTACTGAAGCACCACTCAGTGGTCCCTACCTGGACTCTGAAGTTGAGGAATAGCTCTTCCTTCCACCCTCCACAGCATTTCTTTGTCCACTGAAAGAAAATTTAGATCTGATTCACAGAGCTGGTATCCTGTTCAGGGAAAAGTAAGCAAGCACGTTTTTATTTTTGTGGCAACAAAAATATTTTGATCAAGTACAAGGGATGCAATCGAGAAGAAGTAAGGAACTAGAGGTTAGACCTAGGAAATATGTTCAGAAAACATCACTGAGTGAATTTGTGAATATTAAATGGAAATCTAGAATGTGTACCAAAAAAGGATTCTCTGTCAGGATTCTTATATTCATTCCCGTTTTTAAATAAAATGCAGAATTATCAATATTTCAAAAATAATAAAATACATACGTCCATGATAAAAATGAATACTATTTAAATAGAATCTGACACAAACATTTCAAGAATACTCACATTACATTTATTTTCATGTCTGGGTCAAAACTCAACATGCTGAGTTTAAAATAATACTTTTCCAATAATTTAGTGAATTTATAATTTTGAAAACATTCATTCAATACACTTTTTTGATCTGGGTTTTGCAGATTTGCTTGCAATAAAGACATGAAATATTGATCAAGTCAACATTCAAGGTTGTTAAAAACATCTTGTAAATAAATGTGATTGAAAACTTTCTTTCATGAAGGTGTAACGTTTATAAACAAATTCAGACAGAGATTGATTTGGGTATGCGTCACACATTCTAGAAAACTAATGCTAGAATAACTGCATGACTGAATATAGATAGAGACAATGGTGGACTCACCAAGGGATAAGAGATGATTAATGTTCTCTACCATCACATTTCTGTACAGCTCTCTCTGAGGTGTGTCCAGTAGGACCCATTCCTCTGGGGTGAATTTTATGGTCACATCTTCAGTGGTCAGTAAGTTCTAGAAGATCATAGACACTACACTTTAGATAGTGGAATAGCAACAAAGTTCTTTGCATGAAAACTCAGATTATAGCCCAGAGGCAGAGGAAAGCCTGGATACAGAGAGATTGAATAGTTTAGGGCAACACTATTGCTTCTCTTTACAAACACACTCTGAAATCATAAATTCATTATTATGAAGGATAATTACATTATGAGAAATTTTACATATGTGGTATTGAAAACCTTTGACATTTGTCAATAGAATGGTAGTTATAACTTTTATGAAGGTTGTTATGAAACATTCAGTTTCAAAATTTTATGTAAAAATATCTGCCCTGATCATTTTGATTAACATTCTTACATAAAGAATTGAATTATTGTTATCACTGTTTTGGTTTCCATTAGTGAGAGTGACTATGGTTGTTTCATTTTCATTCATATACCTCACATCCCTCATCTGTTTAACCAATTTTATACTGATGTGAATGTGGAACAATCCAAAGAATGATTTTCCTATCTCAAAGACATTTATTATAATTGTTGTTTGTATTATTCATAAGGAGGCCAAAGACAGTGAAAGGATTAACCACCATCCCTGATCACTGGCTGAATTGCATGACTGTCACCATCTGTGGCTGTGTTCTGTCTGTACTGGAATGGAATCAAATTTGCAGAGTGAGGCTCAGAACAAATGCCAAGCAGGACTCATCAGAAATCTTTCTGATTGGGGTATTGTCCTTTGTTCTAGATGAACTTTCCTGAGCTATGAGGATGCTCACACTTCTCTGAAAACTCCCAATATTATCCTTGAAGGTCTTCTTTATGAATGTTGTCACTATATTCACATGTTCAAGAAGCTTTAGATGAGGTACCACATGTTCAGTTCTTCAAAAAATTTCCAGAGCCTTCTATTTTCATTCTATTAATTCCCTTACTAGACTCTTGAATTAAGATTGCTACCAATTAAGTTAATAACAATATCTAATAATAACATGGATCCATCAAATATAAAAAATTCTGAATTATTGACATGAAAGTACTATGACTTTGGTGCAGAACAATAAATTATTTTAGGTTATACTTTGAAGACTTTTCCACACTGAAGTAGGTACTATTCAATTTACTTATTTATTTATTAATAATCAACAGGTTTTATTTTCCTAGAACTGAATTTGTCTATAGTTCTCAGAGCTAAAGTTCCAAAGCTACAGTCAGCAATTTTTCATCAGAGCCCAAGGGAGAGGGTCAGGGATAACAGACAGAAGACAGAGCGGCAGGAAACCACTACGAAGAGGCTGGGAGTGGGTACTCACTCTGTTCTCTCAGTGAGTTTACAAACCAGATCTGGTGAAAATACCAACGGACCAGGTAAGGGTATGTGGGTAGGAAATGACTCCAGAAGGAACACCAAAGCCCCAGCTACAAAGAGTCATCCAGCCCCACACAGAAGGGGAGCCTCCCAGTGCACCTCAGAAATGGGGGCAGCACGGGGAAGGAAGGAGCAGGACAGGGAGCACACAAAGGGTTAGGGGGCCTTCAAATTTTTTTTGTAGTTTTCTTTTATTAAAAACATTTCCTAAAAAATTTGTCTCTTCCTTTACGTCTGGGTGGTGTATGTAACTGTAGGCTGGCCTTGAGTACTGTGGGAAAGGGGACAGGGCAGCTGGGAGTTTCCCCAGGGCACCCCATCTCCGGCCCCAGCGCTCTAAAGGAGGCAGACGCTGGACACTCCTACCCACACGGGGGAAGCCGACCCTTCAGATCTCAGGAAGCCCCAAAATCTTTTGATGATAACCAAACCCCCAGAACCCTCGGATCATCAGGGGAAGACTGGGTGAGGTCAATCTCGGAGGACTTACGGGACGGAGCCCCTCCCCCCCAGGCTGTCCCACTTTCCCTGAATCTCGGCAGCTGGGCAAGACGTGTGGGACTGGGGACAGAAGCGCAGGACGCTGCCCTCTGGCCCCCAACACCCCCAGCCCGAAGCCCACCCTGCTGTTTATGCTCCACCCCTTCCACGCCTACCCAAAGCCACCAGAATGTCTATGGGAGAGGAGGAGGGGGTCAGGCGGAACAGGAGCCCTGGGAAACAGCTTCAAGCAGCATGGAGCACAACAGCCTCGTGTCCCCCAGGGAGCTGAAGACACAGCAGACTGGGGTCCTCTCGGACCCGGAGGTGAGGGCCAGATCAAGCTCCAGGGGCCGGGCTCACAGTGGGGAACAAGCGGAGGGGGAGAGCCGGTGGGGTGGGACGGGAGAGGGTTCCCAGTTTGAGGCCGTGGCCAGTTTCCCCAGCAGGACCCAGACAGCAGCAGGAGCGGGGCAGAGCTCCTCTTGAAACACTGGTGGCTACAGGCTCTCATGATCTCGGACGCCCAGGGCCTCAGCATCCTTCTCTGCCGCCTCCCTCCTCCTCGTCCTTGGGAGGAAGGCCTCGGCCAGAGGTGGGCTCCGAGGGGGCGCTGTTCTTCTCCCGCTCTGTGGAGACGGGCCTCTCACCCTCCAGGGTGGCTGCCTCCCTCTCCTCTCCTTGCGGGTCTTCTGCCTCCTCGGGACGTTTAGGGGAAGCCTCCAGCAGGTCGCCTGCTCTCCTCTTCAGGGACCCCTTCTCGTTCTTCTCCTTGGCCGGCTCATGGATGACCAGCTTCCCCTCCTCAGCGCTGCTACCCTCTGCCTTCCCCTTCTTGTCAGGGTCACCCTCTGTGGCTTCGGGCTCTGGCTCTGGCTCTTCCAAGCAGCTCTTTTTCTGGGAGGGCTGGTAGCCAGAGGCGTTGACAGTGGGGTTGTTCTGGATCTCCCTCAGCCCCTCGCTGAACCCTTTCCGCTTGTTAGGCTTGCCAAACTTCTCCTTGGACTCCTCGTAAGGGAAGAGGTGTTTGGGGCCCAGGAATGCCGTCTCGTGGGTCCCAAAGAAAAAGACTCGGTACTTGTTGGCTGTGGATTTCACGGTAGCCTCGGGCATCTCATCAATCCGGGCCGGCCAGTGCCGGTAGCCCTTCATCTTGGCGAACACCAGGTCCCCACATTTGTACTCCTTCTGCCAGTTGGATCGAGACATGGCCAGGCTCCGGGCTCCCCGGGCTCCGCGCCAGGCCGGGAAGCGTGAGCCCAAGTTTGCGCGCGCTGTGGTAGCGGTGGCGGCGCTGCTCCGCTCCGGCCCGCGCTTGGCCCGGGCCTCGATGGGGACCCCCGGCCCGAGCTCTCCACCTGCGCGCCTCTCGGACGGGGTGGGCACGAGTCCGACGACGCGACGCTGGGCACAGCGGTGCGCACTCCTGCAGTTGTTTGTGTTTTGAAATTCAATTGCTCCCTCCTCCGCGCGAGGCCTCTTCCTCCTATTCAATTTATTAAGCGTAAAATTACTTAAGGGATTGGCAATTTATTCAATTTATTAAGTGTGAAATTACTTAAATGATTGGCAATTGCTATTCTTCCTAAACATCTTTCATTATTCTTCCAGAGCTTACAGACTTGATATCAAAATGTTTGCCTCCCTGTTGATTGAATTCACCTGGTGAAATATTTAACTCCCTCACTGCCATGGGCTGCAGTGCTCTACATCTCACAGACAGCTATGCCCTGCATCCAGCACAATTCTAACAGCACTAGAGTTAGCAGCACAGGCAAGGAGGTCAGTGTTTCTATAAAAAGAACAAGGAACTCAATGAGGGAGAAAATATCTTACCTTTCTTCTGTAAGTACAAAGCCATAGTGTAGATTCACATACACAAAGATACTGAAACCCATAGGCAAATATGTTCATATTATAGCATTGTATGCATATTATATAGTAAATAAGACACTATAAGTTTACAACCATTAAAATTACCTCAGTGGGAAGAAAATCGTGCCTGAAATATAGATGCCTTAATCCCACCTACTTGGACTTAGGACTTACTATCTGCTCTCAATGAGCTTGCAGTACCAGTAGAAAAACACATTCTTACTCACCTGCTCATTCAATGCCATTCACAGAGTTGTCAGATGCCTTCCAGTACAGATTATGATACAGGCTAAAAACTAAGCATTGAATCTGTGGATAGAGATAAAAGTTATTAAGACAGCAGTCTGTGCTGAGGATTTAAACTCTTCTGTTAGGAAGTCACAGATATTCATGGAAATGTGAGGCTACTGCCAAGCAGCAGAAAATGCAGTGCACTTGGACAAAAGAACATGGGTCTCAACTTTTCTGAAGTAAAATTTGAGTGTGTAGTTCTGGTTAAAAAATAAGGTACAAATGCAGTCATCTCATAGGAACATGAAAAGCATTGGGTCTATTGTTCATTAGCCTATTCAGCCTTTTACTTTAAATGTAAGGAATTCCTTCCCTCATTGCAAAGCAGAGATAGCTATGAGCCATCCCCATGTGGGACTTAGTTTCCATCTTTAGATAAATATGGTAGAATTTTTCAAACTACACTAGATTTGCATCATTTGGTAGCAATGATCCTCCGACCTCCACCATATTTCCCAGATGTCTCTCTGCATTCTCAGCCATGAAGTTGAACCTTTCTCTCCAGGAATGGATGCCAATCTTGGTAAGATGTTGTATAAAAGGGAGGAATTGACACAGACACTCATTCACCTGGGGGCTCATTCACTGACACCCAACCTACATAGGTGACCCTTAAAATCTTCTGCTTCAGAAAGTAACAGAACTACACATTTTTCAGTCTGCTGGCACTTACTCCCACAATTACTTAAGACAATACTGCTCAGAAGTAGTGCACATGTAAATTATGAGGATCATCCCTAAAACTCCTGGCTCAATGGGACATTTCATTTAAGGTTTCGCTGTAGCCCATGCAGTTCAGTTTTGTGTTACTCATCACTTCCATAACATACCTACCTTGCATTTATATGCAGACCTTTGCTTGTATGAGAGAAAGACTTTAGGAATTGTAATGTCTCTCCAAAACCCTCAATAATAAGTGTACTGGCAACTGTATTTCATTTATAAATAATATTTGTTGTGAATAAAAGTATAATCAATTGACTTGTTTATATGGGTATTTGAATAAAATAAGACATTATAATATATGAAACTGTGTTTCCAAATATACAGACATA
>NW_004624758.1:25588888-25605026 GCF_000247695.1 Heterocephalus glaber
AAAATAAGAACCAAGATACTCATGTAATGGTACAAGATCCCAATGATGAATGTAACTGTATTTTATACCTAAAATGTACCAATAAACAATGGGGGGTAGAATAAAAAAGAAAAGTGAGATAAAAAAAAAGATAACAAGTCAACACAAACATGGGATGAATTTCCAATTCCAAATTATGCAAAGCAACTCATGATGAGTGAAAGCAATACTATGCTTACATTACAGAAATTTATATGTAAAATTCCCTTACCTAGAAAAAAAATCCATTTTGCAATGTTTAATTATCCTCTGTATAACAGAAGTGGTTACAAGTTGGGAGGAAAGACTCATATTCATAAGAATGTTGATAAGCAATACAGAAACACATCATAAAACAACCCTAGTAAATGATTTCTGTGATACAGGACAAAAACTTTCAAATAATATATTTTATAAAAAAATAACCTGAAAAATATGTTTAAATAAATTTCAAAACAGAAATATCACTTTGCATTACATATATTAATACTTTAATGAAGTAAAACTCACACAATCTTCTGAGGAAAAGTATATCCCTTTATCATATTAATTTTAATAAATCCCCTAAATATGTTATAGGAGCACATATACCAAAATGGTAAAGTAATAATTAAGAACCACAATAATACACATAAAAATAATGAATGGAAAGAAGGAAAGACATTATTGCAAGCGCAAATTAGAAAAGTAACAGAAGGTGTAGATCACAGAAACTCAGGACATTTTATGATAAAGAAAATATGCTCTGGATGTGCTATTTAGTACAGCAGCTTCCGGATATGTGTGCATAAGGAAACCTTGAAATTGGACATCCCAATTAAGAGCTTGAAATTTAGTCATAAAAATTTAAGTATTATGAAACCTTATGAACATTCATTACTCTATGGGAGAAAATGTATCCACAATCATGGAGGAAGCAAATCCTTGATATACATTTGAGACAGTGATAGAAGAGGGACAAAACCATCAAAAATAAATTAGAGTCCTTTATAGGAAAATGGATGCAACTTGAGACCATTATGCTAAAGAAAATAACTCAGACACATGAACTTAAAGATGTAACTATACAAAAAGAGCAAAAGAAAGAGGAGAAGCTGGGAAGTAGAGAGAAACTCTCCAGAGAAGGAGGAAGGGCAAGGGAAGGAAGGGGTAGGGGATGAAAAAGGCACCCAGCTGTGCTATGCATGGCCAACTCCACACAGGGAACCAAACATGATGATCTGTAAACATGGACTCATAAAGACTTTTAAAATTTAAAAAGATAGGGAATGGGATGGGTAAGAACTGCTGATAAAATAAATTTACAATAAAACTTAAGCACCAGAAGATAGCAATTCATCTAACATTGGGCAGGACCTGTTTTAAGCAGGGCTCACATCTAATTGTTTGGTGAGCTCACCAGGAGCCAAGATTGCAGACAGTGAAGCCCTCTAGCTTCTCAGAAGCTTTCACAGGCAGGCAGCAAGTTGCTCTTCTCCCAAAGTGGTGAGCACTGCAGCTCCTCCTTCCTGGGAAAATGCTTTGCTTCCTCTGCCTGAGTTCCCTTTATATAGAGGAGACCACTGAGCAAACCCAATCAGGGCCACAAGCCAGGGGATGCACCCTGATTGCACACACTCTGCACCTCATCAAGGCTTCCTTTCTGGGCACATGGGGCTCACTTTGACTGCATCCTCCAGACACATATAAAGCTATAACCTCACATGATGCAGAACAAAGAGAAAAGACCAGTAGAAACTTACATTAGCAAGGCACAATCTGCCTGCTATATTTTAACCAAGAATCTCAATTGTTTTCTATGTTCCAGGAAAGATTGTACATTTCAAAGTTGTTGTAGAGAATCATACTTTCAGGAACACATGCACAGGTAAATGAAATTTGAGGGAGGGCACGGATTTGGAGCATGTGAGCTGAGTTCCACAGTCCATGTCAATATAGAGTTGATCACAGGGACTGAGTTGTAATCAGTTTCAGGAGCCCAAATACCTAATGAGCAACTGCAGGTGGAAAGCATTAATTAATTCAGCTGCACCCACTTCATAGGTTCTTTAACTACTATTTGTCCAATCAAATTGTATTCTATGTCTCCATTTTACACATGATGCAGGATTACAATCCTTTTAGGATCTCTCTGACCTTCTTCGGTTATGAGGGTTTCCTGAATCTCAAATTTTCTTTTGTACATCCTTTAAATTCTGTTACATTTCATTGTTCTAAGGTAATTTCCTTTTTGAAAGGACCTAGAGTTGGAGTAGTGTGTAGTAAAGGTGAGTTAATATTGAAAGAGAAATGCAAAAATGACAATTCAAATGATTATTTCAGAGGAATGAAAGGTAATTGCATAAAATGTAATGAAATGAGTGTAATAAACCATGATGTTGCTGTATGAGGGGCAGATGATGGAATATATCTGGGGCTGAATCCAAAATGGATCAGGAATGGAATGGAGCAGTCTGGAACAATGTAGAGTATGCAGGAATGGACTGAGTCCAGGTGTGACCTCTCGTGTGGATGTTGGAGGTCAATTCTAGCCACCTGGGGTCAGGAGATTCTGGGCCATTTGGGTGACACCTTTGTTAAAATTCCACTTCTACTTGGAGCAGCCTGCAGAGTCTGGAAATTTCCCCCCTCAGGTCCCCAGTGCTCCCCTGAAATGCATGGAGGTGGCTGAGCTTCCTCTTCTTCAGGGATTCAGCCAAGTGAGGATGGGACCAGCACAGGTCTCCTCCTGCCTCCTGGAAGCTGAGTTTGAGTCTTGCCCCTTTCTCTGTGTCATAGGCTCGGGCAGAGCTGTGGGTTTCCAGTAGACTTCTTGCCTGGGGCTTGAGAAATGGACACACGTCACAAGTTATGGATTTAGACACAGTTTGGAGAAATTGTAGGGAGAAATTCTGTGACTTTGCTTTGTCAGCATCTCAAGGAGGGAAGTGACCTGATCAGAGCACTGTAGCGATCAGCATGTGCCAAGTGTTAGCCTGGAAGAAAACTGCAGCAGTGAAGCAGGGAAAAGCCTCCCCCAGGAAAGACACCAGAGGCTATGAAATCCTGTTGTTTAGCACTGCCTCTTGGGCCCTCTTGGGATAATCCTGCATGAGAGAGCCTTCCTCTGCTGCTCTTCTTGCCTGAAGAACAGGCAGGGCTAAGAAGACACATGGATCCCTGCTTGGAACTGGAGAACAGTGTAGATTCCCACCCCATCCACTGTGCCATGATGCAGGCCCTGAAGCTCTGGGATCCTGTCTGATTCTGTCCACTCCTCAGTTCAGGCCTTTCCCAGCCCCAGGCAGCCCTTCTCCTCTCCCTCAGAACCTTGACCCAGACCCCCGGCTTTCCTTCCTTTCCTGTGCAAAGTTGCTAAAGAGGGGTGGATGGAATCGAGCCTGGAGTGCAGTACTCTCACATGGATTGAGTGACCTAAAAAGAACTAAAGGACTGGATCCCTGGGGCAGTGTACTGGGGAGACACAGAGAAGGTGTAGGCCATGTAGAGGTGGGGATGGATATGAGGAGAGTAAGAAGGACCTGAGATTGGTGTGTGGGGCTCCACATGCATGAAGGGTCCCAAGGAGAAACCAGTGGATCCCATGCCTCTTTTATGTTTGTTGGTTACAGGGGATGGAACTCAGGACCTTGCACTTCCCAGGCAGGCTCTGTGCTGCTGAGCTACATTCTGGGCCCCAAGAACTTTTGTAGAGCCCCAGGGAGGTACCCTGAGTGTCAAGGAATTTTATTGTACAGCACCTCTGTATCAGTATTTGCACAAGAGATTTGTAGCATCTGAAGAATAAGTATTTCCTATGTATTGCAGGCATTGAGAAGAATATAGCAAGAATACACACTGTACAGACAGCTTGTACAACTATCGAACACTTTATGAAAACAATAAATTGACTGAAGCTGACTTCTGCTATGGCTATGATAGTTTAGATATGGATGCACAATTCATGGAAATAGGAGAGCATTGGATTTGTAGAGGAAATTGATGGCTGAGCGCCTTCAGAACACCCTTATCCAAATGCTGCTCTGAGCAATCACCAGTGATCATGATGCAGAAGACCCAAACCAGAAGGTACTCAATGGAGTTATTAACTCTTTGTCCATGTTGAACAGTATAAAAAAAATTTCCTTTAAAGTTTTGTCAAGGAATTCTTGAGTCTCCCTTTCTGATTCATATAACAGAGAATTATATAAAAAAACTTCAAATTTATTGCAAGAATCAAATTGCTCACAGTGCATGGAAAGGGTTCTAAGGAGACTAGGGGTTGGGTACATTCAATGTCAAGAATATTTCCATCCAAGTTGATGTACTAGAGTAATTCTTGAATGCCAGCAACAAATGGCAGCAGACCACTTACTGTTTTTACATTCAGGCTGCCATAATATCATTTGACCAGTGAAAAACATGGCATGGCAGATATGTATGTCTTACTGCACGCTGTGTCTCCTCAGTTACCTCATATGATTCAGGAGCTGAAAACTCATATCCATGATTAAGGGTTTGGAGTAACCAGTAACATTCTTCAGGAAAATCAACCAACACTGTTTATGGAGTCACTTTGGGAAATGCCTGCCAAATTTTTTCAGCTTATGAACACTGTTTTGAATGATGATCAACACTATGTGAGGGCATTGCATAAGGTTTTATGTGAGTGGTAAATCCAGAGAGCCCATGTCTGTCTGCAGAGCACCCAAGCTGTAGGCTAAATACTCTGATGATGTCATAAAGAAGACAGTACAAGAATGGCTGAGACTGAAGTAGAAGACAAGTTGATGAGGTTTTCTACTGTTTTCAAATATATGGATGATAAGGATGCTTTTCAAAATTTCTATGCAAGTATATTGGTAAAATGCTTCATTCATGGATTATCTATGTCTTAGAATTCTGAAAATGCTATGACCAATAAATTCCAGGCAGCCTATGATTGTGAGTTTTCCAGCAAACCACATGGATATACAGTTGTGGTGTTAGTGCAGATTTCAAAAATAAGTCAAATTGTTTTATCAGAAAAAACACAGTAACAGTTTTGGGCATTTGCTCACATATGTGATCTCCAGCATGGCACTTGCCCAGTACTCATGCTCCACTATCTACATTTGCAGTTCCACGAGAAATATATTAAAAAAACCAGATGTTTGTGTCAGGTAAAAGGGCCAAAGACCAAGACCAGACCAGGCCACAACAAGCCTTTATTAGGGGAATAGATCTGCCGGGCTGTCTTTGAACAAAGGAGAGCCAAAGCAATATGGCTGGGGCAGGGAGAGTCTTTTATAGAGACTGGGGTGGGGTTTGTAGGGGCAGAGGTGGGGTTGAGTGAGGCAGTGACTGGGGAATGGAGGAGCCCATGATGTCACTAGGTGGTAGGAGGTGAGCGAATATTAGGTTACTTTCTAGGCGGGAACAGGGTCATGCTGGGAAGAAGGGTTTGTTCTTTGGTGGGAGCAACCATCTTGGCGTGACGTCACACAGGGGAGGGGGCAAGGCACCATAGGAAGAGGGCAGCTACTATACATAATAGCTGCTGAGGTGGTGGGAGACCTATCAGTTTGAATTACATTATAGCCAGCATCTCAGCTGACAGAAACCGACACAGTTACATTGTCTCTGCACGGGTGAAATTAAAAGGAGCCATCTGGGCAACTGTGTGTAGCCATGGTTATGACCCAGCAAGGGGCAGATCTTCTTGTCTTTAACAACAGTGAAACTGTCAGCTACAAGGAGATTTCCAACCACAATCAGATGAATAAAGAGGATCTGACAAAACTATCAAATCATTGCTTGTGAAATGATTCACCATGATTCACAAAAGGAAATCATTGATGTGGAATTCTTTTGTACATGGAATATGAAATTAGCATTAAGAGAACAAAATTAAAAACTTCTCCATCAGTACAGAAAGATTCACCACATAAGTGAAACAGACCAGAAATGGTGAAAATGAGGATCTGAAAATGCATCTCTTGCTGCCATTTTTCATAGCAGGACAGTAAAAATTACTTTAGAAAATACTACTCATCTTGGAGAGGTGACTCTGGTTAAGAACTAGGTTTACTCCCAGTGCCAGGAGGATGAAGAGGTGTATTGAGATTCTCCTGGACAAACAGTACATGGAACTCACCCAAAGGTCCAGTGATGAGCTGCGCTGCATGGTGTGCTGGAGCTCTGCTCTGGGTGGGTGTGAGAGGATTCCTGCCTTTGCACTCCCTGCACTCCTGTGGGGAGAAGGAGGCCAGGGCCTGTGCAACTGGGTCACGTGACATCCCATGTGCTCTGCTGTTTGCAGTGACACCAGTGCCTGTCATGAGTGTCAAAGAAAATGCCTAGAGATATTTCAAGCTCATGTCATGATGACATTTTTGAACTTTTTCTGGAAAAAAGAATAAGGCAAAATCTGCTAAGAAAGAAGGTCACTTCAGCTAGCCTAAAAATGTTTAAAGCATTAGATTTCATTTAAAATACATGTATGACCCCAGAACAAATACAGGGGTGCAAAGATTCAAGAGACACTGAGGAAAATGTGGGCCACTCACCGCATAACACCATCTTATTCATACTCTGAATTCTTCTTCAGTGTGAAGGAAAACCAAAATTATAAACAGCAATGGGCAAATGCTGAGAAGATATAGACACAGAAAAGAGACTGGGCTGTTTATGCGTGGGTGATTTTTCTCTTCATCTATAAATGAAAACATCTAAATTGAAACCCCCAATTCCTTTTCTCATTTCTCAGAGAAGAAATGATTCCTTTTCTTTAATAAGTTTTCATACTCTTCAGAATGTGAGGGAAAATGCAGTCTCTCAGGACAGGTTTGAGAGGTAAATGGGAACAAGCTTTGCCCAGCGGTACGAGGAGGGAATGCATGCAGCCAGGTACTGCTGTGTACACTGTCCCTAGGCCTGAAGGTGGGATCTTGGAGGAGGGAACTGGATTGAAAACTGAGGTTCAGGGGTCCCAAGGAGTCACACAGTGACCCATATGTGTGCATAGGGAGGCAAAGGTGGTCAGAGAATTGCATCTGGTGTGTAGGACAAGCAGATAAATGCCAGGTGCAATGAAGACATGGAGCTATGTGAGACCCAGTGCAAAGGTATTAGGAAATCTTGGATGGACAGGAGGCAGCCAAGAGGGATGTGAAGAGGCCCTGGAGAACCTAGCAGGGAGCATAGGGACCCCAGGTAGGAGGGTAGGACTCTCAGTAGGATGAAGAGACTCAAGGAGAAACAAAGAATTGACCTGAGGTACCACAAATTCTCCCAGAGAGACACAGAGGGACCAGAGGAAGCATAGAAGGGAACAAAGAGGTTCAGAGAGAACTGCTCCTAATAGGGGACACTTCAATGGATGAAGGAGCCCAAGAGAAATGGAGGGAAAGGAGGCTGTGCAGAAAGGATTCAGGAGACAGAGGTGGATCATGGGAGGCATGAAGGGAAACAAAGAGGCAGGGAAGGATCTAAGGATCCATGGAGGGAAACAAGTGGAGTGTGGGGACTCCCAGGTGAACAGAGGAAAGGAAGTGAGAATGAAGGGACCTGCGAGCTGGTGGATAAGATTGTAGGGACTTAGAGGCTCCCGATCAGAGGGAGACACAACTGAGGAGGCAGGAAGACAGGAGCCTTTCAGGAAACACCAAGAAGCCAAGGAGGACCAGATGTGTCCCACGGCTGGTGAAGGGAGGCAAGGAGAGATGAAGGGAACTGAAGCCTGGGGAAGGGAAACAAGGAGCACAGGCGGGAACAAGTGGGGCTCAGAGGGACAGGAGCAGAGGCAGAGGGACCCAAGGCTGGGGTTGCAGTTGGGGACCAGATTGGCAGAGTGACTGGAGCAGGGAAAGAAGAGGGAGTTTGCAGAAGCCCAGCAGGGCCACTGTGGGGAGACTATCTAGGGCTGCTGGACCCAGTGGTCCAGGGGGTGCCACATTGGGCCAGAACAGAGGGATTCTAAGCAAAGGAATTCCAGCCCAGACAGTTCAGAGTCCAGACATGAAGAACAGTTTTGTCCAAGAAGCTACAGTCCCAGGCAGAGTGAGAGGGTTTGGGACTGAAGCAGGCCAGGCAGGAGCCTGGGAGTGAAGAGGTGAGGCTGGTGTAGGGGGTGGAGGTTGTGGGTTCTGGATGCAGAGTTCAGGGGCTGAGCAGGCTGAGGGCACCACTGGCAAAAGGGTAAGAGAGAGCGCACCCTAACACTCCTGCTATGGAGCTGCAGAGCCAAGCAGGGGATGCTCACATCCAGCTGAAAGATCTGGAGTAAGGTGAGGAGGTCTGCAAAGCCCCAGTTCTCAGAAGGGAGCTGAGCACTGGCCCTGGAACAGAGACTGAGGAGTGAACTGAGAAAATGTTTCTGTGGGCTGTGAGGTGAGTGTGGAGAATTTCCCTATCCTCTGCTTCCAGGCTGCCCCATGGGGGGATCAGCTCTGTCCACCAACCCTACCACTGTGGGCTTCCTGTCTGGAAGGCAGCATCCACTGTGCTGCATCCTCAGAACTCTTGAGTCAATGAGAAAAACGTTCTCTCCTGTGAGGTTTCTCCCCTGAGGTTGAGGGTGTCTCATGATTTGTCCAGGAGGGTGATAGGTGTCTAACTCAGAGGAGAACTGGATTCTATCACACAAACCTGGAATCACATCATTCTTCTCATAAATCATTTCCATAGTCTCTCCTTTGGATTCCTGGTATTCATTTCCTATGAATAAAGTTGTTCCTAAACAAATGAATTGCAAATTTGAAGAGTAAAATATATAATATTGTCATGGTCTGCTATTTTTTAAATTTATAGGCAAAAGTATGAACTTACCAGAGGTAAAGTTTGACTAATTCATCAAGTCCTACATAATATCTGAAATGAATAGAAATACACATGAGCAATCCACTGTATGTTCTTGTACCATAAGAGATTCCTTAAGAGAAAATTCTAGAGCCATATGGAGAAACTATGGAATGTGTGTTGTGTCTCTTTCTTTTATGAAAAAATGTTAATGTGTGAGTTGCTTTTTCTACACTAAACCTCAGGATTCAGGTTCAATTGCAGTGTTGGCACTTTGTGATCCATAAGTGGGTTTCGGGTTGCAGTGTGGGCACTGGGTCTCTAAATGTTTCTCCATCACTGCTCTGAGCCTATACACAGAAGACTGAGTGAAGGGCACACATGTCCCTGTCATTCTGATAAGGTGACACACAGAATGTGGGCACTGATGGAAGAATTCTGACTGCACTGCATGTGGTAGGAAATAAAATTTGAATACTTGCTACTAGCTGGATTTTATTTGCATAGCAAATGTAAATGAAAGGACAGGAAATCTTTTTGATATAACAAATGTGTTAAAGAAAATATGGGGTCTAATATCAATCTACCAGAAATACCAAACATGAATAATTTCAACACACTAAAACACAACCAAGGATAAAAAAATGTCCTCTGCTGTTTCCCCTCAGATCCTATGGCTGGGGCAGATATGGGACAGGGACGAGGTTCGAGTTGGGCAGCAGAGGACTTAAGAATTTCCTTCCTAGGGCCCCTGGGCCAGGTGAAACATGAATGGAGCTCCACAGGACAGACACAAAGGGACAGCAGCAGACCACAATGCTCCCCACACAGGGTCCCCTGGCCAGGCCGGGACCATTCTGGCTCTCAGAAGAATCAGGACAGTCTCTGGTGGGGGCATTGTCTGTGGTGGGATGGACAGACAGGGCAGGTTTTAAGTTTCTCTCTGATCATGAAGCATTTACAGAATTTCCACCACTGAACTACATGTTGTCTAGAGAAGTGCTGCTCCATGTTTATATGATTTTTGTTTTTGAAGTTATTGTTTGTTCCATCCATTCATTTATTTCTTATTTCACAGAAGAGGAACAATGGAGCAAGCAGGTACCTGATCTGAAGGGGAAAATATCAGGATTTTATTCTGCCCTCCTTCTATGAAGCCATTTAGCTGCATTGGGTTGAATGGGCCTGCCTAGGACTTACCATCCTCTAGGACAGAAGATAAAATCCTCCCTCCCACAATGTGTGAGAATGTCAGGTCTGTGTCATATTCATCACCACTGATGTCATAAGAGGGATGGAGGGCCAATGTGATTGGTAATATGGATCAGAAGAGCATTCAGTACCATATTGCTGTTGCCAATGCAGCACGGCCCACCCTACAGATCCCAAGGGGGACTGTTTTCCCTGCTACTCACTCAGGAGACTGAGTTAAACTGAATTAAACTAACCTTAGTATGCACACTTTACTATCACAGGTGATAGCTATCTCTATCAATAGATAGACAAAGATCAAGACAGTCACATAGACGAATGCACTGAAGTGGACCTCTTTATTTTAGGGTGAATACAGCTGAATATTTCACACCAAGATCCCCAACTCTATGAACACATGGACCACTCTATCCTCTCTTCTCTGACCTCTCACCTGTCACTGTGCAGCCTCAGCTCCCTCACATCAGGAGCCCTCTCCTGCACTTCCCCATGGCGGACAGCAGGGGGCAGGTGAACTTGACTTTTCTAACCATTCTCATGCACAAGCTTGGAGCTGGGCCAGTAAATTGCCCATGGTGACCCAGGGAAAACAGGAATGTGATTTCTACAAGACCCCTCTGAAGGCGGCTTTCTCTTGAACTATGGATGACTTAGGACAGCATTTATACTTAGAAATTGCTTCTGCTTCCTGTCCTGAGGACTGAGGTGGAGGCTTTGCTGAGCTTCTCCTGAAAGATTTTCCCATACAGCATAAAATAACTTTTCAGGGTCTAGATTAACTTACTGTGTTTTCGTTCTGGCCTCCTGTAATAGTTTAGCAAGAACTGCAGTGTTTCAGTGTGCCAGATCAGAGGAGTTACTGAATTAAACACACAGCACACTGTATTGCATTTGCTGATTCATACTTGTGTGTGTGGAGCAATATGGACACAGCTCAGTAGAGAATTCATCCTTGGAGTTATTCCCCACTTCTGTCCCCGACTGCCATGAAGTGAGCACATTTGAAATTTCTTCCTTGAGCCCAGTTGATCTTCAAGGGAATTATTTGAAATCATTAGAAAAAATTTAAATTCTCTCATACTGTTCTTGTATTATTTGTTGCCTCAACCAGAATCCTGGCCAATATATACCCATATATATTTTAAATGCTTCTCTGTATTATAAAATTTCATAACTAGATGTCCCTTCACAGAATTCAATTCTTTTATTCACAGACGGCTTAAAACTGTCTTTCCCATTTGTACATTCAAATGTGATGAAAATAAGCATTCTTCAAATATAGGAGGCACACAATGCATTTAAAGAATCTTCCATATTAATTATTTGTTATAAGATTGGTTACAGAAATCTCTTAAGCATGAAGTTTTATAAAACACAAAAGTGATTCATTAAAGACCTTATTTTCCATTTTTTCAAAATATTATACTGAATATTCACTCTAACAAGGTTTGTCAGTTATTTATATTCAGCTTGCTCTTGTGAGATATTGAATATCAATAATCAAAGAATTGGCTCATTTTATATGATTAAAATGGTTGTGCATGTGACTTTGAGCAAACTAATTCAACTCTGTATCTTTTGGGAGAAATTTCAGGTATTTTTAGATAACAAGTGAGAGATCCTGCATCTATCCCCACAGTGTACTCATAGGAAAATCTAGGGTCACAGGACAGCAAAATGCTCCAATCAGTTGTTTCAGTAATTGCCCCTGGATCTTGTGCCTTGGTAACCTGAGGAAAATGGAGAGGAAAGTCAAGCTCTCTGTCATATCATCCCATGCCATGTATGTGACCTGCTGAAATTGGTAGGAAGCCATGGAGTGGTGAAGCCACCTGGGTGGAAGAAATTCTCTAAAAATTAAGACTAGTAAGTGACCCTAATATCTATGGCCATGACAAGGTTTTTGGGCCTAAATCCATTCATTCAAAACTGCATTAAATATTACAAAGGAACTCCCAGATTTCTTCCTAATGTTTTATTAGTTAAATAATTAAAATCACAGTTTTTTATTCTGCACATAAGTTGTATTTAATTTGTGCTTTGGAAAGTTAATTGCTTTCTCCCACACATCCATATTTGATATTTGTAGGTAATCACACTATCCTATATTAATATGCAACATTGTTCATAAATAATAATGTCAGTGTTCTGAAATATCTGCCTTGTAGTTTTTTTGTATTTCAGAGTGGATGTATATTTTCATAGAGTTTCTAAGTAAAAGCTCTCTAATATTTCTTCCAATGGCTTATAAAGTGGGTAACTTTTCTTGGCGAGGACATTCATGTGATTGTGAGCATGTGTTCATTTTGAACTTTGCTTTATACATGACATGGAGCATCTGGTCCAGTGTGCATGCTCACATTTCCATACATGCTGCTGTTTGAGTACAGAGATGATCATTATTTTGCAAGAAATCATTTCCTCAGGTTAATGATTTGATAGTCCTCAAAAATGTTTAACCACCTATCAGCTATTAAGTTGTTATCTATTCACACATATTCTTGTGTCAACTAAGCATTGTACTTAGAATAATGGTCCTTAGTGAAGACTGGAGATCTAGAAGTTCTTGCAAGTGAAGTTTTTCCTTATTGTTTAAAGAGAAATTATGAATGGAACCTTTGCAGCATTCATTACAGATAGAAATTTTCCGGTCATATTTTCTACTGTGCCTTAAGCTGATATATATGATTGAAGTATTCTATAACTGTTAGATTCGAGAGTGAAATATCTGAAGCCTTGTCAGACAAATAGCTGAGATGTTGCATCATGGCATGACATATATAATTACTTTCCCCAAGTGCTTAGTTATGTTGGTGGAGGAGCACATCCACTGAACAATTTTCCATATCATTAACTGAGGTTGTATGTTCAGTTTCACATTTTTCAGGTAACACTTAAATAGATTTCTTATTCATTTATATTTTTGCACAACAGGGGAGACTGTGTGCTGCAGGCATTCATTGTAGTACTTTGTGAGCAGTCTGTCACAACAACAAAGGTCAGAATGATGGTAGAATCTTTTTTCATGCAGGTGAGATTCTTATGTGTATGGTGAGTTTATCTCCATTGTAAGATTTTTCCATCAGGTATAAGATTGGCCTAAGGCTTTTCCACTCAGATGACATTTTTGTATTTTCTTTGGTATGTGAACTGTCTTATCATTGTTATGAGTAGATGACTGTTCCCCAGACATATATTCTCAGTATGGTTTGTGTGCTGTGAGATTTCTCTGATGCTCACTAAGGTTAGATGAATACATGAAGACTTTTCTAATTAGAAGATGTATGATTGGTTTGTCTACTGTATTCTCTAATGAGTATTAAGTCTATACAATTGATTGAAGTTTTTCCCACACATATGATTCTCACATATTCTCTCTCTTGTGTGAGTTCTCTCTGGAAGACTAAGTAACATAACTTACTGAAGGTTTTCCAAAAAAAAAAAAAATAGAATGTTCATGATTTCTCTCTAGAGTGTTTTTTCTCATGGTTTCTAAGGCTAGATGATTGAGTGAAGGCTTTCTCACACAGTTGACATTTATATGGTTTTTCTTCAGTGTGCATTCTCTCATGTTCATTAAGGTGACTGGACTGAGTAAAGGCTTTCCTGCACAGAAGGCATTCATATGGTTTCTCTCCTGTGTGTGTTGTTTTATGCTGCAGAAGGGTAGATGAATCAGAGAAGGCTTTCCCACACAGATGACATTCAAATGGTTTTTCTCCTGTGTGTATTCTTTTATGCTTGGTAAGGGAAGATGATCTAGTGAAGGCTTTCCCACACAGATGGCATTCATATGGTTTCTCTCCTGTGTGTGATCTTTTATGCTGGGCAAGGGAAGATGATTGAGTGAAGGCTTTCCCACACAGATGACATTCATATGGTTTCTCTCCTGTATGGGTTCTTTTATGCCGATTAAGGGTACATGATAAAGTGAAGGCTTTCCCACACAGATGACATTCAAATGGTTTCTCTCCTGTGTGGGTTCTTTTATGCCGTTTAAGGATATATGATTGAGTGAAGTCTTTCCCACACAGATGACATTCAAATGTTTTCTCTCCTGTGTGTGTTTTCTTATGTTGACTCAAGTGATTTGACTGTGTGAAAGCTTTCTCACACAAATCACATCTATATGGTTTCTCTCCTGTGTGTATTCGCTTATGATTTTTAAGGATATATGAATCAGTGAAGGCTTTCTCACATAGATGGCACTCATATGGTTTCTCTCCTGTGTGTGTTCGATTATGTCTTCTGAGTTTATATGAATTATTAAAAATTTTCCCACACTGCTGGCATTCATACTGTTTCACATGTGTCTGTGTTCTCTCCTGCTGATTAAACTTAGAAGATGGACTGAAAGTTTTTCTGCACGTGCAACCTTCATATGGCTTCTCTACTATGTTAGTTTTGGTGTGACCTCTAAGCTCAGCATAACCTGTAAAGCTTTTACCACCTTGATGACATTTGCTTGAATGTATTCCAGATTCAGTCATTTTGTTTCTTCTATGCAGGGATTCATGGTTGTAGGTTTTGCAACACAGATGATTTTCACAGGTTTTTTCCTGAATATTTTTCCAATCCTGTAGTATAAGTTTTAAAGTTTGATTAATGTCTTTGCCACATAAACTTCCTAAGAACATTTGTTATCTAGTGTGTATAACTTATGATTCATAAGACGAGAACTTGGAGAAAATACTTTCTCAAATAGACAAAAATAATGTCACTACTCTCCACTGTGAATCATACTACACTTTCTAAGGTGTGACCAGCTTTTAATGTCTTTCTCATTAGATATTCATATGAATATGCTATGATCAAATTTTGTTTTCTGTGTCCACGTATGTGTATTGACTATGAGGTTATTCTTACACTATATTTATGCAATGTTTATTTGCAGTGAGAATTAAGAAGTGAGGAGTCAGGGCCAAGAAGTGTTTAAAGTCTTCCTTTACACCAATTGAGAGGATTTTTTTGTACCAGGGATAAAACTCAAGACCTTGCTCTTGCAAGGCAGGCAGGGGACCACTGAGGTAAATAGATGGCCCTGAAAGGACTTTTTGACAAAAACTTATCTTTAGGAAGAAAATCACTTGTTGTTCATAATATACCCAGGTATATTTCTATGGTATTTTCTCTATATGAGAATTCCCAAATAAATACTGAAATCTAGAGACATGGGTTTTTATTTTTCCTTACATAAGCATGTGACATTTCTATCAGTTATGTAAATTATTTTTTATTTGTACTATCAAATCTCATGACATTTTCATTTCATTTTGGATCTTGGATACATTTGCAAGTGTATCTACAATATTTTTACTTTTTTCTGAGTTTACAAAGTGGTTCTCAACTATTTTAATTTAGCTAAGTGCAAAATTCTCAGAGCCTCTACCTCAGAGGGGCTTAATCTCATCTAAATTGCAGTGAGGCAATTAAGCTCAATTTTTAATTTATCCCAATAAAACTTCTTTCATTTAGATAATAAGTGTTATTGTATATAAACTTACCATTACCTTGATGGTGGGTGTGTCATTTCTTCCAATGAGTTGAGTCCTTATCCTGTCTAGTATTTTTTGAGCACCGTTTCTTTCTGTGGTGTTTAAAATAACAAAGAATTAATAGTATTTTAGGAAAATGGAAATGATGAAATGCACCAAGCCTCAATATCTGTTACTCTTGAAATGGCAGGTATTTCAGTGTAATAAAGTTAGATTTCACCAAAGAGACAAATCCAAAATCTTACAAAAACTTATGAAGATTGAAATATAATGTATTGATTGATCACTGGATTATAGAAGATATCAATGAGGAAATTTAAATATTCCTGGAATCAAATGGAATGAAATAAAAAAATTTCAAAATGTAGGACATCATGAAGGAAGTTGTAAGCAGAAATCCATAGATATAACTGACTGGATTAAACATTCAAGAGATCTCAACAAACAATATAGTTGTATATGTCCAATGCCTTGATATAACAAAAACAAAGAAAAGGCAGATCCCCCAAATAGAAAATATGTAATAAGCTGGTGAGCTGAAATTAATTAGAGATACAAATAGCAATAAAAGAATCATTTAATGTAATTTATTTAGAAAAGTTAGACTGTGAAACAATGACATACATAAAGAATTCTCGAGCCTGATTTATTCAAGC
>NW_004624758.1:25605126-25617710 GCF_000247695.1 Heterocephalus glaber
TAATGTAATTTATTTAGAAAAGTTAGACTGTGAAACAATGACATACATAAAGAATTCTTGAGCTTGATTTATTCAAGCTTAGATGAACAAGTAAATGTTAGAACAGAAATCCTTGAAACACCAAGGATCACAATGATATATTTTAAAAACAGACATAAAACACTGTAATTCTTGATAAAAATTCATGCATGTCTCAACACATATGATCTACCAAAACTGGACCTACCTGATATGGAAAATACAAGCAAATCCAAGACAAACAATGAGCTTGAAGTATTAGACAATTGTCTCTCCTCAAAGGCCAATAACATGAACTACCTGCTGAAATATAGCAGACTGCACCAGAATTATGGACAATAATGTTGCTAAAGATTTGCCCAAAATGGGAAAGAAAGGAAGGCTTCTTCATTCATTTTCTAGAGCTAGTATCAAACTAACAACAGAGGACACAAGAACTGAAGAATAGAAAATTATAGGGCAATATTTTTGCAAATATACATGTCAAATTATTTTAAATTTTTCTTAGAATCTAAATTCGAGAACACAGATATGCCATAGACACCCAATCATTCATAGTATGCAAGAATGGTGCAACATGTGACAAATAAAAATTCATAATTCACCACATGAACAGATTCAATAATGAAAATCTGAAAATGATGTCATTTGATGAACAAAAAGCCTTTCCAATAGTAAATATCTTTTAATGATCAAAACACATGTAGTAACTACATAAAGAAGACCAAATGTCTATATTAATAACAGTTAAATTCAGTAAACTCAGAAAATTAAACTGAACGGGAAAACAAAAAAACATTTATGTTATAATCAGTAGCAAAAAATTTGCTTTTCCCCAAAACTGCTGTTCAGTATTTTAGTGGAATATTTATCAACTAATTAGGAAATTGAAAGTAATAGAAATAGGAATAATGTAAGATGTCCAATATCAAATGATGTCAGATTATTCATATGTGAAAATGCTTTGATTCTTTCATTAGAGAACCATAAAATCAACAACAGAAATCTTTTGTATTGAAAAACCAATTTATCAAAACAACAGTATCCAGGGGCTGGGGATTTAACTCAGTGGTTCTGCCACCTGCCCTTCAAGCACAAGGAGCTGAGTTTGATCCCTGGTACCAAAACCAAAACCAAAACCAAAACAAAACAACAGATCCAAATATTAAAATATCTTAATTTTTCTCATCACAAAAAATTAACCAAAAATAATTCAGAAAATTATTATTATTTTTTTTAAGACACAATCTTACTATGAAGCTGAGGCTGTCATTCAAATCACTATGCATCCCAAGCTGGCTCTGAACCCTCCCAATCAGCCCTCCTCAGCCTCCAGTGTGCTGCAATCACTGGTGGGTACAAACACACCTGGCCCAGGTAATGATTCTTTACAAAATGTGGGGCAAGGTAGTCCTTTCTGCAAAGGGCATATTGACCATACATCCATTTTATATGAATCTCTATTTTTGAGAAATCCTATTTTAGTAAAATATAACCATGTTTGTTTCCTCATTCCTTAGAAGGGCAACTTGAGACAAAGGAGGCACAGGCCAGTCCATCTGTGATGGAGTCCACCTTGAGCAAGCTGCAACTTCATACGTTGGCTTTCCATATTCAAAGTGAGTCTGCCTATTAGACCACAGTGGCTGCCTGAAGAGCCAGCAGTTGGTGTGTGGGAAAGGAACAGCTCTCCACACCACTGGTTATGGCAAAGGTCTCAATGATACAGGACACTGATGTCTTGGATGGCAAGACAATAGTGCAGCTGAGGGCAGCATGACTCATACAGAAAACTCCTACAGGGGCAAAATTAATCCAGGGTAAAACCCAAAATTCCCATGAATCAATGATCTGATCCTACTAGAATATCTTGCTCCCTGGTTGCCAGGAGCCTGCTCATGTCAGTGGTCTCCACTTTAGTGTTCCCTGCACCACCCCTTATCCCTTCTGGAAGCTGTGTTTTCAATAAATAGTGGGAAGCTCAAGGAAAAGTTGTCTTGGGCAGATAAGAGCTTTGACTGTCCTGGGCCCCCATTTATGGATTAATATATTGTCTTTTCTTTCTTTAATCTTGCCACTGTACCCTTGGTCAGGTGATTGGGGGTCTCAGCATCCTCCAGTATACCTGCAATAAAATACTGTAACAGACATATTTCTTGGTAACAGGATCTGTTCTGCCCAGCAATGATGACTTCTTAACAACATGCCAATTGGGATAGAAGGAGCGGTCATGCTCCCACTTTTAGAGCATGCCACTGTGATGACAGTGAATGAAGAAATAAAAGTTGGGGTACTTGACTGCTTGGTGCATGGCTGGCTTTGTGTAGCCTAGCAACACACCCTTCTGAACATGGAAAGCCTTACTGAGATAGTTTCAAAGTCCATTAGCCACATTGGAAAATTTTTGTCTCACAACTTGGCAACCAATATAGAGCCCTCAATGTACCTGGAAATGGTCTGCACCCTCCCCTTGGAAGGAGATGTGCCCTGCCTAGTTGTAGTGGATTTCAAGATCCTAGATGATCAGTGCCTCATTTCTGCCAGCACCCCCAGGGTAGGAAAGTTCTGAGAAAGGCAGGGATGGGCTCAGAAAAAAAACTGCTGCAGCTGAACAGGCTGCCCTGTGCACAGGTCAAGGTAAAAATTCAAGAATGGGTACAAATTATTTCTTGGTAGTTGAGTCATTTTGAGGGCAGGTTGTGTGTGAGTAAGACATGTCTCACACACAAAACTAATGGAGGACCCTGATCCATCTGCAGTTCCCCGAGAAAATCATTTGAGACAGACAAGGTGTTTGGGCTAGAGAGCATGAAATCTCCAGATTTGGGGAGCTTAATCTTCTAGGGAACATCTTATACTTAGAAAATGCAGGATGTACAATAATGAACTTAAAACAGCTTTAAAGAAAAAGGAACTAAAAGTAAATTTCCTCCAAGTAGTCCCTTGGGGGAAGTGGTCCCATACTGGAACAACAGTTAGAGAACTAATAATACAAATAAACAAGAAATGAAAAGCTCTGGTTTCAAATAGACCCAAGAACCTGCTCACAACCTCTTCTTGTTAAGGTCCAATGTAGATTGGGTCACTCAACTTTTGATAGAATGATCACATTAATGATAAAACCTGTGTGTCCTGAAAAGAGGTTGATTATGTCTGAGGTTGGATGTGGGGCTCAGTGAGCATGTATCCCACAAAAACTGAGAAAAGGGAGAGGAAAAAGAGTAAGTAATGTGATCCCCCTGCACCTGCTTAATTCTGCCTTATAACCAGGGGCCAAGCCCACCAGAGCAGGCAAGTCAAGCAGGACGGAGTAAGCTCTAAATGAGGTATAGCAGGCCACCACAGCATCAGCTGCTTTCTTCCCCTTCTTCATATTCACACCCGAAGGATGACACAGCTGGTAGCATATCATTCTATCTGCCAAGTTCTAAGTCACTGTTTGCAGCTTCATTCACTCCTGTTTCACATGTGAGCCCTAAGATGGCATAGCCACTCAGCTCTCATTGTCTGCACCACAATCTGAGCCACTGTCAGCAACCTCAGCCCCCACCTGTCTCATTACCCATCTGTGTCTGGACTGAAAGAGAAGCTGGAGCAAGGAGAAAAGGATGTTCAAACTGGCCCTTTCCTTCTCTAGGTGAAGAGAAACCATAGTTATTTTCCACCTCATGGAGGTTCCTCTGGTGTGTGGGTAAGATTCCTCACTGCTGCTGTATCCAGTTCTAAAGTAAGGACTTTAGGAGGGAACTAAAGCCCATACCAGAAGATCCCCAATGGTGGCTCAACAATTACAACAGTGATTGGACCCACAATCATACACCTGCATTAACTACTTTCTGTACTAGGAATTCTATTTCCTTGTGAGAGAATATGGTCAGGAGAGTAGAGATGGCCTTTGGGACTGAGAACCTGTGGCTTCCCCTGACATCCTATCTGCAGATGTTTACTTTCCTAATCAGGAACCCTGGTGGGATAGTAATGTGACCCAATGGGAGCACATGAGAAACCTCAGAATCTGGATTGCAAAAGGAATAAGGGAGTCAGTTCCCTGATCCTAAACAATAACTAGAGTTTTTAACATCCACCTGGGAATATAGCAAGCAACTAACTTTCATAACAGAGTAAAATAGCAAAGGAGAAAATGGTCTGGAGTAAATCTTGAGGAACCCCTAACTCAAGGCAAAGCTCCACTTTATTACACACATCTGGCCAGATATCTCAAAGAACTCCAGTATATTCAGGATTGGAAAGATAAATAACTAGTGAAGTTAAAAGTGAAGCACAAAAATATATGTAAAGTGTGATTTAAAAAAATGCCAAGATAGTGTTTTCTACCATAGAACAGATGGAAATTACAAGTTCTTGAAAATGAAGTTAAATGACTGGAACAGTTCATTAGTGAGGGGAGATGGAAGCTATGTCCTGAGTGAATGGAGGGCATTACTAACATGCCTCTACCCTGCTCTATAATATAACAGAGTTTCAGGGACTATCTGAGAATTTCTCTCTATGGATAAATTCATATGCCCTGAAAAACCAAAGGCTTAAATCTTACTCTATTACAGTAGGAACCTGGCCTTCATCTTCAGAATTCAAAGAAAACCCAACAGGTAGAAAACCTTAAGTAAACTCCCATCAGTGACACAGTCCTTGTGTTGCCCTTGATCAAAAATCCATCCCTCTATTTGTCTTGTCATAAAAGGGATGGACCATCAGCATCCTAACTCAGGAACATGAAGGTAAAAGGCAACCAGTGGCTTACGTGTCCAAGTTACTGGACTCACTAACCTGGGGTTTGTCAGAGTGTATCCAGTCCATTTCCACAGTCACCATGCTGACTAAGAAAACAGAAAACTTACTTTGATGGGGCCTTTATGGTCAGCAAAGAATATCAAATCTGAGCAATTCTTCACAATAATGTGGGAAGAATGCTAACTGACTACCAGATATTAAAGCATAAAGACACTTTTTGGTGAGAGATGATATCAGCCTTTCCTCTCCTGGCTTCCTGAAGCCTGCTGAATTCTTCCTCAAGGATAACATCCAAAGTGCTGTGGATCATGATGTATGGATCTCAGAGATGATCAGACAATGTTTCACCAACCTTAGAGAAACTTCATTTGCTACTATATAAAGCTTTTCATATGTGGTTCCTCAAAAGAAAGAGACATAACAGGTACTCTGTTATAAACAGGAAACAAAGTTCTTAAAGAGAGGGGCAACAACTATTTATATTGACTCCAAATGTGCTTTTGGTGTGCTCCATATCTGAAACATGAGGGTTGAATGATGCCTGATTAATAGCAAAGGACTAGACCTCCCCTATACAGAATTAATCATGCAGGTTTAAGAAAGTTTCATGTTGCTTGAAGACATAGCTGTAGTACAGGTACCATGACCCCAGAGGGGGAGTTCAATGGGAGCCTGGGAACCATGCTAGCAGATGAGATTGCAAAACAGTCAGCCCTCCAATCAGAAGCCCCTGTATTCCACCTCATCTTATTCTCACTTTAAAATTATTCCCTTATTTCTGCAAATGGAAAATATAGATTCAGACAATGGGAGCCATTTTACTGTTAACATCCTTAGAGTACACAGAGGGACCTGAAAACTTCTGAAAATTGTATATACCATGACATCCTACATGCTCTGCAAAAGAACACAGGATGAATCAATCCCTAAAAAGTTATTTAGCTACTGTAATACTAGAAACTAGCCTACCCTGGAAAAGTGGCTTCCCACTGCATTCTTCAGAATCAGAGCTGCTTCAAGAATTGATATTAGTCTGTCCCCCTGTGAGATGCTCTATGGCCTCCCTTCCTAGGCCAGGGTACTGACAGCCTCATCTTTGAAAGAAAAGACCAATTCCATAGAAACTGCACTCAGCCTCCCTACTCTGCTTTCTCTCAGACACAAGGTTTGCTTGTACAGACTTCACCTCTTGACTTCCTGTGTAGCACATCCCACTGGCCAACTGATTATACCCTGATTGAGAAGTGGAGAGAAGAAAACCTCCAACCAACTTGGGAAGTATACTCTCAGCTGTAACTTACAACTCACAGCACTGTACACAGGCTGATAAATTTTGGACTCATTACACTACAGTTTAAATGTTACTTTCATCTGAAACTGAGGGAAAATGGAGGCCAATTCCGAATTCCACAGATACCAAGGTATACTTTAAAGTATTATAATGGGGCTTTTACATTTAGCTGAGGTTTCCCAAGGTATCTTCACTATCAATGTAACTGTGGTTCCCTCTCCTCAGAATAGCACAATTCATGCATGTTTTTTCCCTTCCGGTAGAGCCTTGCACAATCAAAAGCAATGGTCTGGAACTGATAAACATCTTCTATTAAAAAGGATATAAGTATAGTGTTTTAAAAGGTCTCTGTAATGATAGGAATGACGTGGTGGACCACTGAGTATAATGTTTGGACTGATAACCTACCATCTTCAAATTCATGGCGAGCCTTTAAAAATACAGATAATAGGAGGAAATTCTTCTTGCCACTGCCAGCCCCTGGAGTGTAATCTCCTACTCCTGGTTCCTCATGATCCTGAAATCATGAATCAAGAACCTGGAATTATGAGAACTTATTCATTGAGTACTGAAACCTCAGGATATGACCTGCTCCGTTCCTTTGCTTTCAAGCTGGTAAAAACACTCCCAACACACCCTCTCCTTCCTCGATCATGGCTATTTCCCTACAGACTAGCTTAATGGCACCTCTATGGTGCAGCCCCTGCTAATGTCACGGTGGTAGAAGTTAAAGACTTTCAACCACCTTTGGCAATTTAGACTTTATTCAACAAAACATATGTTTGTCTGTAATGGATTGACTATCCTCTTCACAACCTCAAGTATAAAAAGGATTGTTACACAAGCAGAGCAGTTCAGCCAGAGGCTCAGTTAGTCTGATTTCCCATAGGAGGGACCTCAGTCATGGTGGAATCTATGACAGCCATCTTTCAAGACCAGGTGGCCAGGGGCAATGATTCCTGCCAGATTTTGTCACTTCTGCTGAAAATGAGGAGAGATCACAGACACAAGCCTATAATAAACATAGGACCCAAGTCCTGGATAACTAATTACCCTCATGTATAAGGTGTTAGCAGTGAGAATTCCAGGATAGTTCATGGAGGTGTACTGATGTTAGGTCCTCTGAGGATCTGGGCAATCAGGCAGCATGGGCTGTGGCTCAGGCAGTGCTCTGGTCATATTCAGGGTTCTGTTACTCAAGAACTTAGTGGCCACCTGGAGTGGGACTTGTGCTTTGGTGCAATTGGTCACCCCTTTCCCCCTTACCCTTAGAAACCCTAATCCACCCCCAAATCTATTCTGCACCAGGGAGAAAACTTATCACAAGGGGGATCATCTGATTCTCATATGGACATTGACTGCAGGGCATTCCTTAAGGGAGTGCCCAAAGAATTTCAGGTTAGAAATAAAATAGCAGCAGGACTGGATTCAGTACCCCTTATTGGTCCACCATCAACACAATGGGCCAAATGAGAAATACTATAACTAACTGAGGTCTATAAACTGTATTAGAGACTCTATTAAAGGAATAGCAGAACAATTAGGCCCCAGCAGCAAAATGGCCTGGGAAAATAGTCTGGCTTTAGAAATGATTTTGGAAAAGAAGGAGGAGCCTGTTTAGTGACAGGCAGCCAATGCTGTACTTTCATTGCAAATAATACTGCTCCAGATGGTAATATTATCAAGGTGCTGGAGGGTGTAACAAGATTCACTAATGAGTTAGTAGCAAACCCAGGAATAGGTGACACTTTCTTTAATGGAATGGATCAATGCTTTAGATCATGGAAGGGAATAACTACCTCCATCCTGAGTCCTGTTATCACTGAGTTTGGGGCAGTGGCTCTAGTGGGATGCTGCATCATTCCCTGGGTAAGAGGGATGTGCAAAGCCTGATAGAGACAGCCCTTACTAAGTCATCCTCACTTGCCTACAAAATCAAACTACTAGTATTATAAACCTCAGACCAAGATGATAAAAGTCAATGATTGTTCAGTTTGAAGAAAAGTATAACAGTGTGTCACAAAGAAGGGCAAATTTTGTGTAAAAAGTAAACTTTTTTATGAAGGGGGATATTTTTAATAACTCCATCTATAAGAATTTATTATGCCAAAATTCTTTTTGTAAAATGTGCACATAGTTATTTTCCCAATTCTTACAGGAATAACTTGGGACAATATGGCCATATGCTAGTCCACCTGAAGTAAAACTTTGTAACAATGATTCTTCTGGGTCGCGGCTTCTGTTCTGGTCAGCACTACAACTCCTTAAGAACTATGGAATCAGGTGAACGTGTGAGACCATGTTTCTACTAATAGAGCATGTCAGAGTGACAACAGTGAGTCCAGAAATAAAGCCATGTGGAGTGACTGCCTGGCATGCTGCCTGGCAATGTCTATGCTAGCTATTTCCCCCTCTGGAGAAGTCAAGCTTTGCTGAAATACTTTCAAAGACTTTTATCTGGTTCTGTCGTGAACACAGGGATTTTCTCTCTGACACAGTATTTTCCAAAAACTATCAAAATATAAGTTCCAACAAATATTAAGTTATTTCTACATTTAGAATTATGCAACATGATATAGGGATGAAAAAGATATTATAAGATAGAAAGAACTCTAATATATCTCAGATTGAAAAGTCACCTACTATTCATATATGGAAAGAGAGTTGAATATGGAAAAAAGTGATAACAGCATCAAAGTAGACATTATGAGATTAGGTCATTGACACGTTCTTTGTTGAATAGGAGTTTGGGGACAGGACCTGGTTGGAATGTGGAGGCCATGTGGACATGACTGGGAAAGCTCTCGTCTCCACCTGACCCTCTCTTCTCACCTCTTTTTCTCTTTTGAACCCCACCTTCCACTACCCGTGTAGCTTCTCAGGCCATTCTCTTATGCTTTTCTGCATTGGAGTTGGTCAATAATAAACTGCAACCTCAGAAATTGTGTATTACAGTAAAACTTTTATTTCTCTGAAGTGTTGGCCTTAAATATTTTGGAAGAAGAAGAGTGACTAATGCCATCTCTCATGTTCATGAGCTTACAGAATTGATATTGTTTTCATGATCTTGTCACAAAAGAGATCTGTATATTCAGTGAATTCCAATGATGATATTAAATACAGTTCTTTGAAAGATGAGAAAACTAATCTTACAATTCATCAGCAAAAGACACACATGCACACACACACCCAGATGCAAGCCTAAGCAAAACAATCATCAGAAAGTTGAGGAAAGCTAAAAATCAGTGCAATATTAAATATCCTTGTATTAAAATGAAAGTACAAATACTGACAGAATATTGCCATAAACAGAGACAGAAGCAATAGACTGGAGGACACTGAAAGAAAATTACATACTAACAGCTATCATTTTCCTGAAAAGAAGACAAGCATATGTATTGAATAAAAACTAGTGTGATAAATATTTTCAGAAAACTGGACCTTCATAAATAGATAATTAGAAGTGGATTCCAAACTTTCACAATGTAAAAAATGTCCACTGAAAGTATATCAAATACCCAAGTATATTGCCACATTTATTTGAACAAGAAGATAGGAGAAGGAATTGGTTTACTCTGCAAGCAAATGTAAAAGTTTCCTGAAAAGGACTCCATTAGAAAATAAACAGGATAAATAATCAACAAATGGGGTAATATCAAACAAAAAGCTATTGCACTGCAATAAAAACAATGCCAAATGAAGACATGAACTATACAACAGAAAAAACTCTTTGAGAACAATCCTTAGTACAGAGCAGTACAATCATATATCTATATACATATGAATACATAAGCAAAATTAAAATAAAATACATATGCATCAATAGAAAAGAAAATGATGTACATAGTCATTTCTCCAAAGAAGAAATGAAAAGAGAAGAAATTAAGTGAAAATAATTTCCACATCATTACTTATCTTTGAATTACAAATCTAAACTCCCTTGAGATTTCATCTCACCAATGAGAATGAGGATCATATAAAAGCAATAATAAATTCTCTTGAGTATTTGAAGTAAAACTAGATATAAATTTCTCTTGTAAATGATTAAAGTCATTATTAAAATCACTGTGAAGATTCCTGAAAAGACTAAATTATGACCTACCATTTTATCCTACTTCTTAAAAAGTTGATACATTTCCTAAAGAATTCCTAAAGTATTCCTACTCTTTAAATATCTTTATTCCAGAAAAATACATATCTTCCTAGCTATGAAAACTTCTTAGGTGCACAAAGGAAAATGGAGGAAGGCAGGGAATGTGTATTTATGCATAATGAAGTATTTGTTCGACACACAAACTAAACAAAACCAAATATGCTATGATTAAACCTGAGATCATGTTGCATAAAATGAGTCAGATTAGTAAGGTAAAATACCATGTTTTGTCTCATAAACAGAATGTGGAAGAAAATCTGAGATCGGATTGGCATGTTAGTAAAGGGAAAATCATTAGAGAAGTAGAGGATGAGAGGAAGGAGAGAGGAAAAGGCAAATATCTAAGGGGAAAGAGAAAAGAATCAAAATGTGTTGTATGCATATGCAGGTTTTATAAAATGAAATGTATTAGTGCCTCAAATTAACATACAACTAATAAAAACACCAAAGATTGTCACTGAAATTGAGTAAAAATGGCAAGTGTCAAATTATATGCTCTAGGCATTAGTCAAATTATAGGTTGCAGGTATTTGTCCAATTATAGTTCATAGGCATTTGATATTGTAGAATTCGGTAAAAATTAATCACACAAATTAAAATGGAAACAAAAATCTGTGCTGGTACACAGGGAAAATCTTTAGTGAGTCCTATAACAAAATCAGATATACACAAAATTAATTTCAATACATACATATTGTTGTCTCCCAAATCTGAAACAATGATAGGAAAGCACATCACTTGTGATGTTTCACTAAATTAAATGATAACACTTGTGACATTTTTCACAGGGTCCTCAGTTACATTTTAGGAAACATCATTCCCTTCACCAAAGCCACATCTCACACATGCCCTGGCCAGGCTCCCATCTGTATTGAAGCATGAGTCTGTGGTTCTCACCTGGACTGAAAATTTGGGCAAATCTTTCTCATCCCATCACCCACAGCAATGGAGATGCCTTGAAAGGGATTTGGGAGAATATTGGGGAAGAGGAGGTTGAGGGGAAGGAGAGAGGAAATGTTAAGGAGGAAATGAGGGGCATGAGAAGGAAAATTTGTGATATATGCATTTACAAATAGGGTTAAATGAAACATAATTTTCTGTATGAGTAATACAAATCAATTACAAAGAAACAAGTGATAACAAAGTCTGTCACTTAAACTGAGTACATACGTAAACAGAGGTCCAATGATAAATTGTACAAATATAGAGCAATGGATACTATAGAAGTTTGTAAAGATTAAATTATGGAAAATTAAAATGGTGACAAGAGCCTGTTCAGGCATAGAGAGAAAAATCTTTAATGGAATCTCTGAGGACAATAGCCCCTATATGAAATGGTAACTCCAGTGTATACATAAATCTTCTATCCAACTGCAGCAAAAGAAAAGATAGATACACATTCTGGAGATGGTCATGTAAAATAAATCCTGAGAAAACTTGAAAAGCTCATGCATGTCCTCTCCCACAGTGTACACAGCATCACTCACTTTAAAAGCCTTCACTTTGCATACCGACCATGCTGCCACCTGCACTGAAGCACCACTCAGTGGTTCTTACCTGGACTCTGAAGTTGAGGAATAACTCTTCTTTCCACCATCCACAGCATTTCTTTGTCCACTGAAAGAAAATTTAGATCTGATTCACAGAGCTGGTATCCTGTTCAGGGAAAAGCAAGGAAGCACATTTTTATTTTTGTGTCAACAAAAATATTTTGATCAGTACATGAAATGCAATTGAGAAGAAATAAGGAACTAGAGGTTAGACCTAGGAAATATGTTCAGAAAATGTCATTGAGTGAATTTTTGAATATTAAAAGGAAATCTAGCCTGTTGCAGACAGACAGGTCTGTGCAAGCCCTACCGAGGTCCCAAGTCATGCAGAAGGTGCCAAATCACCCTGCTGAAGACAGGCAGCCACCTGGTTCCACACTTCAAAGACGCAGAGGGCACCAGACCACCAGACCACAGTACTGAGTCCTGCTGCTCCCGGCCCAGAGGTAAGGGCTTCTGAGCCGCCATCCCAATGCTCCTGGTCCAGAGGAAGGGGTATCCCAGTCACCATCCCTCTAGCTGCTCCCAGCCCAGAGGAAAGGGCTTTTGGGCCACCTTCTGTCCCACTGCTCCTGGCCCAGAGGAAGGGGCTTCCCGGTCACCATCCCTCATGCTGCTCCCAGGCCACAGGAAAGGGCTTTTGGGCCACCATCCCTACCACTGCTCCTGGCCCCTGTACCACCTCTCCCAGCTCAGAGGAGGTATTTCATGCAGGTGCTAACAGCCCCCCGCCCCAGTCAAAATGAGAAAACATATAAATAAGTCTCAAAACCAGACTTCCAGATCACCTACAGCAACCCCAAAGGGAAATGAGATGGAA